>JADRCO010001285.1:0-20638 GCA_021464525.1 Rhizophagus sp. LPA8_4_AMF | reverse complement strand
TTTTTTTTTTTTTTTTTTTTTTTTTTTAGATGTTATCAAATTTTATGAGTGCATTTAATTCATATAAATTATTTTTAACCCCATTTATGAACATCACAATTGAGCAGTTTGATATTTTATTAAGTGAGATGGAAAACGAATTTAATGATCATCAAACTTATATTCACACTTATCGTGTTTACGGAAAAAAATCTTTTGAAACTTGTGATATTTAAAATTAGTTAGCAAATAAAATCATTTTATATTTTAACAAAGTTTAAGATTTACACAAGTGAAAAAATATTTTGCAAATAAAGATAGATTGACCAGCTGTCACGCCATATTAATTGTAACTTTAACGGGCTCATTTAATTGTATCGCAAAATTAATACAATATAACGAATAAAAAGTTTTTCAAGATCTAAGAATTCATTTATATAATATGTGCCAAGATGAATAAATTTGTATCGATCGTACTCCGTTTCACCGTCCGTTTTTGATTTCTTTAGATATAATTATAATTTACATCGCATCATATCACGACAATTAAGAGTTATGTATCACGGACAAATTCTTTAGCGAATATTTATTTATTGTTATGTTACTTTTAATTAAAATTGAAATGAGTTTTTTTTCCATTGATGCATAACGACGTAAAAAACGCCTTAAATAATTTTAATATGGGCATAAATTTGGAATCTGTGAAATTATTATCATATTTAAGCGTGATATTGAAAAAAATTGATGTTTCTAGCACCAATATAATTTTCCATCTCTAATAATTTTTTATTCTAGAATTCCTCAATTATAGCTATGTGTTTCCATCAACCAATCCCGGATATCAAGATAATGGGCTTTACCGCCAGATGCCAAACCCGTTTGGAGAAATTCATGTGTTAATTTTAATTATTTATTATTTACGTATGCAAGTTCCGTATTAATTATTCTTCATTAATTAGTCCGGTTTTCTAACTTTTAATTTATCTATATTTAGTGATAAACTCAAGGAAATTGTTGTTTACAGTTTAACAAAAACCAACTAATTTTTTTCGGCCACACGTACAAACCAAACAAAAAATATCTGGTAATATCAATTTGGTTATCCAGTGTCACCGGAATTTTATGCATTATCACGTCGATCTTGTCATATTAGGTTTTAAATATTGTTGAACACAACTATAGTTGGATATTTGTATCATATCTAGCAGAGATGCTTCGCATCTCAGATGAATATAATACTGATTTTAATTTAAAAGTATAATTTATGTAACAAATACATGATGATCATAATAAATATTGTCGATATACTATTTGTTGTATGTGTTATAATGAAATCGATAAACGGGAATGACAAAATGATTCAAATGATATGAGCAAGACATTTTTAAAAATGTCTATCCTTTATCTTATAACCTAGTTTTTTTAAATAAAACCTAGTAACTGAAGTCACGTGAGGTAAAAATTTTGTGACGTAAATCTTCTGAACTTTAGAAAATAAAACAAACAGCTTAAAGCCAGTACAAAAAAATAAAGGCCCTCAAAAAATCTGAACAAAAAAAAAAATTGCATTTTTGCAAGATAGTAATAGTTGAGTGTTAATTATCTGTATAATTAAAGAATCACATAATTCATTTTTTTATACAAGTATTTAGACAGTAAAGCTAAAAACTTTTTTTACATCCTATTTTATTATTTATTTTTTATATACCATATTTTGTGGTTATTAAGCATCTTCCAAAAATAACCATCCCGGCCAGAATTATGGCGATTTTGGTTAAAATTATGAGGATCTTGGCCGGCATTAAGTGCAAAAAAGGGTGCTTAACTGCTTATATTTCGCAAAATATGGTAAGTATTCAAACTAAAAATTTTTTTTGTCTTTCTATTTTTTATATCATCATATTTTTGTAAATTGATTCAAATCAAATTAAAATATCAATAAATTTATTCTGTATAAAATTTATATAAAAAGTCATTAAAAAATTATTATTTTCATATTATTATTTCTTATAACTCTCAATTTTACTCTCATAAGTGTGAAATTTTAATTGTTACATCATTATAAGATGCTAATATGGTTTTGTAATTTGTACTATTAATTGCACATTTTGCATAAAATTTTTCCATATAATTAATTAAAAATGAATAAAACAATCAATAATAATATTTTTTAAAACCGTTAAACTTGTTAAAAAAATTAGCTTTTAATAAATCTATTTATTTGCAAAAATTTACAGAAAAAAAGTAATGTCTGTAAAAAGTAGATAAAGAAAGTGATAACTAAAGAAGTTTAGAAATAATTAAGAAAATGTTAGCTTATAAGACTTTTATTTACCAATTTTATGAATATGACAATATACTTTATATATATAATATAAAGATTATAAAATAAAGGAATTCATAATCATAATCTTAATAGAATTTGAACAATATTAAGATATCTTAAATTCTGTATAATAAAAATTTTAAAATACTTTTAAAGATGAAATAAATATCAAAATATTTCTTTTAATAAAATGAATTTAATAAATCCAAAATTATTAATATCCAATTATTAGTTTTTGAAATAGTAAAATTTGAAGTCAAAAAAGTAATATAACTTTATACATTTAAAACCAAAATTTATTATAGAGTTTATATAAAATCAGATTTAAGTTTTTTTTAGTATTATTTAGAATTCTATTTCAATTTACTTGATATAAAACTTTAGATATCTTTAAAACAAGTTAATTAATACTAAAAAAAAGAAAATTTAATTGTAAATTATTAGATATTAAATGTAAAAGTTTTTATATTATTAAACAAATAATCTATTATTTCTATTATATATTTATATTTTATTATTTTATAAGTATTAAGTTGAAAAAATTATTTAAAAAATATATATTTAATATATTTAAAAATTTTTGTATTATTATATACAGTATATTGAATTTTTAATAAAGCTAATTTAATATATTTACTAGTTAAATAAGTAATTATAATTTTAATAGCATTATTTTGATATAATTAAAATCTTATTAATAAATCATACTATGTATATATTAAAAAAAAAAAAAGAACAGTTCATTGAAAACATTTACCAGTCAAGTAAGGTATTTAGGAATACTGTTTATGATTACATAAATTAATATTTTATAATAAAATACTGCTTCCTTTAAGGGTAATTTTTTTTTAAAAAAAAGAATTTTTAATAAAGTATATTGAACAATGTTATTAAAAAAAAAAAAATTATACATATTGAAAATAATTAAAAATACTTTATAAACTTATAATTGATTTTACCAAATTAATGCAATTGGCTATTTTAGTTTACAGTATTTTATAATGGAAAATATTACTGATAATTTAATAAAATTACAAGATAAAGTATAATTTTATTAACCTTAATTTTATAATTTTATAATTTATATAAATTGTATTTTTATCAATTATATAATTTTATGAACCTAAATTACATAATTCAAGATTTCAAAAATTATTGATCAAGTTTTTATATCTTGTATATAAAATAATATTTTAATTTTTCGTACTGTAAACAATAAGAAAAAATTATAGATTTTAACAATACAAAAGCAGTTATCACTAATATAAAAGTTATGAGTAATATGATGAATATTTGTTTAATCTTTCATAGTAATAGGTTATTCAAGTAAAAATTTTCTTATTCGTATATGATAATTTAATTTATTTAGGTTGGCACTAAATTATCATAATTTTAGCTTGAATTATAGTCAATAAATAACGTTCACGTGATATGATTTTGTTTATTTTTTTTATGGTTTTATGGCATTGAATCTCTAAGTATTAAATTTTATTTATTATTTAGTATCGACTTTTGACATTTTTCATTTTTTTTAGCAAATAACATTTATACATAAATACTTGTTCAAAAATTTAATTTATTTATATTTAAATATCATATACAAAGAAATATTGACAAATTGACATGAACTGTTTTACATCAAAATATGTTGCTTATTTACATACACTATCTCTTAAGCAAATTTTCATTATTCTTATCATAAAATATTGCATTTTTTTAATGCAATTTAGGCTAAATATGCTGATGAACTTACATTTCCACCATGACCAGTCCAATTAATATGAACATCAGTATCTTTAGGATGTTTTTCGTCAGCATATTCATCAAGATATCTGAAAGTATGGGCACCAAAGTAATCTCTTTGAGCCTACATAATCATAAATTAATAATTAATCAATTATATATAACTTTGATTATATAATTAGAACATTCGTTAATTTTCTTTTAATGCTTTACCTGCAAAAGATTAGCTGGTAATCTTTCATGTCTATAACCATCATAAAAAGATAAAGCAGTTGATAATGCTGGAGTTGGAATACCAAGAATAGCTGCTTGTGCTACAACTTGACGCCAAGAATCTTGAGCATCATCAACAGCTTTCTTGAAGAATGGGTCAAAAAGTAAATTTTCAAGTTTCGGGTTTTTGGTATAAGCATTCTTAATATCACCAAGAAAAGCACTGAATAGAAAAAATTTTCACTTAAGAAGAGGTTTATTAATTAATTTATAAAAGTTAAATTTATAATTACCTTCGTATAATACATCCTCCACGCCACATTAAAGCAATACCAGCATTATTCAAATCCCATTTATTGTCCTTAGCAGCTTCACGCATTAACATAAAACCTTGAGCATAGGAAATCAATTTTGAAGCATATAAAGCTTGACCCAATTGTTTAACAAACAAGTCTTTGTCTCCATCAAATTTCTTATTTTTTGGTCCTGGCAAGATTTTGCTTGCACGAACACGTTCATCTTTTATAGCTGAAAGTGTACGAGAGTAAACAGCTTCACCAATCAATGTAACTGGAACTCCAAGGTCAAGTGATGATATGGCAGTCCATTTACCAGTACCTTTCTGTAATAATAAAAGAAAAAATAGATTAGATATTTAATAAATAAAAATACTCTATTAAATATATACGTACTTGACCAGCAGTATCCTTGATTTTTTCAACTAAGGGAGTACCATCTTCATCTTTAAATCTCACAATATCTTTAGTAATATCAATCAAGAAGGAGTCTAATTCACCTTTGTTCCAAAATTCGAAAACATCACCAATCTTATCATGGTCAAAGCCAAGTCCTTCTTTCATTAAATGATATGCTTCACAAATAAGTTGCATGTCACCATATTCAATACCATTATGGACCATTTTAACATAATGTCCAGCGCCAGTTTCACCAACCCAATCGCAACATGGTTCATCACCAACTTTTGCAGCGACAGATTGGAAGATCGGTTTTACATGTTCCCTAATAATAAATTATTATTATTTTTTGTTTTAGAAAAAAAAAATTTAATATTTGTATTCTAATAAATAATAATTTATTTTTACCATGCAGCTTTAGAACCTCCAGGCATAAGAGAAGGGCCATAACGTGCACCATCTTCACCACCAGATACACCACATCCAATAAACAAGAAACCTTTTTCTTCCAAATATTTGCTTCGACGAATTGAATCTGGGAAATGGGAGTTACCACCATCAATGATTATGTCACCCTGATCAAGATGAGGAATGATTTGTTCAATAAAATCATCAACAGCGGATCCAGCTTTAACCAAAAGCATAATCTTTCGTGGTTTTTTCAATTTGTTAACAAGATCTTTAATAGAATTGGCACCAATAACTTTAGTGCCTATATGTGTAACATAATTAAAAAAATTGGTAAGTATTTAAATTATCAAATGAAAAACAATGCATTGATAAATAACAATGAGATTACCTTTCGCTTCATTAGCCAAGAAGTGATCCACCTTAGATACAGTTCTGTTATAAGCAACTACTGTATAGCCATGATCATTAATGTTAAGGATAAGATTTTGGCCCTAAATTATCAAAGGAAAAAAGTTATTTTCAAAATAAAATACAATCCAAACATTACAATATCATATGCTTACCATAACGGCAAGGCCAATAAGACCAAAGTCTCCACTACATTAATTAATATAATAAATGAAATGATTTAGTATAAACTATATTTTTGGTGTTATATGATGCACAATTAATAAGATATGTCAATAATCGTTCATCAAATAATTCCTTCAAAAATAGAATTCTGAGAATTAAAACACTTGAAAAAACTTACGTTGGTTTACTCATATTTATTTTATGTTAAAAAATAAAGAATAAAAGGTAAATTTAGTACTAGATAAATGATTTGAAAAAAAAATTTTTTGATGCAAGAAAAAACCAGCGGAGAGGTTTTTATCAGTCCAAATTTATTCAAATTGGGTTAATAAGAAATTTTTTTTAATCAGGATTAATTAATTTAATCAATTTACGATTATGTCACACGTGTTTCATAATTCGCATGAGTCCTAATAAGACTAACTTTGATTGTAAATGATCCGATTTTTAATACGAAGGGGATTTCAAACATTAATAATATTATTAAGCGTTATTGCAAAAGGTTTTAAAATTAGTGTGATTTTATTCGATAGTGTTACAGTCAACTGATAAGTCATTTGACTTAGTTGATCTTCGAGCTTGCATTTTTTTTTACTATTTTTTTTTTTCGCGTATCAAAAGAAATTTTTATATTAATAAACATTATAATTTATATCTTCATCGTAATATCATACTGTATATTAATATTTTGAGTAAAATGCACTATATCACAAGTTTCTTTTAATAATAAGATAATCAATAATAATATTCCCTTGCATCTGGAAAATCCGTTCAGGTAGCACAATATAAGGTGAGTCCATAAAAGAGAAATTCACGTAAATTTTTCTTTTAATATTAATAGATTAGCGTTTTACATAGAATAAGATAGCGTGATTCCAGGCCTATTAATAAATTTTCTTACATGAAAAGCTTGCATACTAATCCACTAATCAATCTAATAAATCATTTGTAATTGCTTCAATATTTTTTATTCAAGAGGATCTTGTTGTGTTCTTAAATGATTAACAACACTAGTTGTTTACTTGTTTTATTTTACAGGACCATTCTTAATACCATTATCATCTTCAACGACAAATGACCAGAACCCAACTCTCCGCTGATCGTTTTGATCAGAAAAAAAGATATTGTGTAACTGCTCATTTTCCGAAGGATCAAGTAAAGTATCTTAATTCCAAAATAAGAAATAAGTTATGCAATTTTTTCAAACACATAAAGAAATTAATAAACGCAATTTCATTTTCTATAAACATTAAATAAATTGGATGATTTATTTTTGGGAAGGGGTGCTTTTTTTTGTTTCGCAACAATTAAAAAATTTCATTACAATAACTTTAGTTGCATTAAAGATAAACAAAAATGGATTACTAAATCAACTAGTCAATCGATAATGACGGACTCTGATCGACCATTAGAGTGCCAAATTACTGATTGTAGATTATCCAGATTATCACCAATTTTTTGTGAAGTTCACTTAGATTCTACGATTAGATGATAAAGACCGTAAAGAATACGAGTTTATATTACTGTTTTTCAATTACGCATCTCATTATGCAATCATTTACTCTTGAGCCTTTTCCAACAAGAGGGCAAATTCATATTTTACTTTATAAAAACGTATCAAATGCAGCGGAATTACGTAAACGTCTATTATCTCATGATCAAGAATTATCTTACGCCTTTATAGACGCTAAAATGGTAAATATGATAGGATCTGAATTTTTAGTTGATAGAATTATTAATAATCTATTATATAAAAAAAGGTACTTGATAAGTTCCAATTGCTTGTAGCTACAAATGACGCAGTACATCATGAATTAAATTCTTCGCTTAAAACTCATAATGTACATTCTGAAATTGTTTATAGTCTTTCTCCAACAACAAACGTAAGTTCATTTATTAAATTATTCATTTTTAAAATATATATTAAAAAAATTTTAAATTTTAAATAATTAGATAAGTGAATCCTTACGAAGATTTGGTATTTCCGATTCTTCGACTTCAATCGTTGTCGTTAAAGTTGGAGGAAATAGTGAAGAGGTAAAAAATTTCATATTATATATAAATGAATGTATATATATATATATATATATGATTTATTTTTTCTTTCTTTTATAACTTAGGCGAGATCTCATTTATCTACATTAATTCATGGAGAGGAATGCGATATTAAAGATCTTTCAAATTTTGTAGATATTTCAAGAATTAAAAAGGTAATTTATCGAATATTTATATATTTACAAATATGTTAATATATTAAAAAATTTTATTTAGTATTATAAGATTGATGATAAAATTAATGATCAAAATGAGATGCTTGATATGATTGTTGGTTCTATTGCTATTAAAAGTGTAAGTTAATATAATTATAAGGTACGTGTAAAGAATGATAATATTAATACTAAAAAAGTAATTATTTTTATGATAATAAAATAAAGTTTATCCTGTACAATATAAATTTGATTGTCTATCGTAATAAATTAATCATTGATCAAAAATAATCAAAATTTATAAACTTTACAAACTAAAAAGACTATTTTATCGAGTTAAATAAAATCATTTTGAAATGATTTAAATCATTAAGCTATTTTTTCAAAAAATTTTAAAATTATTCCTTATTCAGATTACTTCGCGTTTTATATCTTGGGAACTTGCAAAATGCGAGTAATGGATCAAGAAATGGATGAATACAAAACTCCAACATCTTCAAGAAATAATACGCAAAGTATGGTCTTAGAAGATGAATTGTTTATTATGTCACGAAACAGTACACAACGAACAGATCAAGATATGGATGACGAAACTCCATTTAGTTCTCAAAATAATACACAACAAACTGATCAAGGAATGATTGAGAATTATGAAGAAGATAATCAAGAAATGGTAAATATTTTTCTTTTCTCATTTTGAAATTATAATTTGTCATGTAATTGTAATATTTTTGTAATTTTGATAAATTTGAAGGAGAATCCTCCTAAAAAAAGGAAACGAACAACAAAGAAAAAGGATGAAACTCAAGATAATGAAGTTCGTTCACTTATTATTATTTAATTTGTTTATTCGAACTTACTTTTATTCTAGATTCATTTTTAAATGTTTTTTCTTTTCCAAATTCTTTCAAACAAGACATCAACAACAATTAATAAAAACAGTCGACGTGCTCCGACCACCACACGTAAAGAACCCACTTCAAAAAGAAAATCCAAGAAAAAGTCCGCTTCGCAAACTATATCTTCTGATACTGAGCTTCCCAAAGAATTAATTAGCGAAACAGCCACTTCAGAAAATCAAGTTAAAACTAAAAAATCTCCTGCTGGTAGAAATTTTTGGAGTTTAGAAGACGATAAAAAATTAATTGATGCAGTTTTAGTGAATTTACAAGATGTCCCTTGGTCTAAAATTGCTCGGGAAAATTTTTCTAATCGTGACAGATCTGGTTGTTATAACAGGTGGAATGTCTTAAAGAAAAGATTATATCAAGATATAAATGGTAGTAGCGGTGAAAAATGATTATATAACTTCTTATTGCAAAACATCCAATTTTATCATTATAATAAAGTTCTTCCATATTAAATATTATTTTATTTAGAAAATTTTTCAAAAATTTTCCCATTTTTCATTGATTTTTTTTTAATTATTTCCATAACATCAAAAATTATCATCTGATCCGAACATATTAAAATATTCGTTAATAAATTAAAAAAAAACTAAAATTACTTCTTAAAGAGATATTAAAACCTTATGTAACAATTGCATGTTCTTTTGCTTTGGCTTCTTCGTATTCTCTCCTTCTTCTCCTATTTTCCAATAAAGTTTGTTTACGTTTTTGAATTAATTCTAATTGTCGGTTCTCAAGATAATAAACATAAGATCCTACTCCTCCAAAAAACACTGTTGAAAGTGCATGAGTCACAGGTTCTATAAAAAAAAATTTTGATTAATAATATTTTTTTTTTTTTCAAAAAATCCTAAAAGAAACGTACTTTCTAAGAAAGGTTTTTGTTGAATGGCTAAAGCAACTACTCTAACCGCAAATCCAAAAGCACTCCACCCAACAACATATGGAATAACTCCGGACATTTTCAATTTTCTATAATGCTATAATTGTTTATGAAAAAAATTAGTATAAATTAAATGGATTGAACGTCCATTCTGTTTTTTTATTACTTACCAAACAAGTCCAAGAGGGGAAAATGAATTTTATCTTACAAAGATTATATAAACCTTGCATGAAATTCATATGGTATCCGATTGTTTTCACATGACGATTTGATCTTAAAAGATCTACAAGATAACCTCGCATATCATGTTCACCCCTAAACGACAAAATAAATTCTAACAAAACGAAACATTCAAAGAATCACTTTAGCATCAAAATCATTTTTTTTTTATAAAGGTTTGCAATAATGTTCGGTTTTAGCTCGTTTTTACCTCCGGATTGGGTAAGCTTACGTTCTATTTTGAATTTCCATACTTGAAAATGCTTCCAAAGTTTTTAATAATTTGCTTTTATTTTCTAATTTAGGCCGCATTCTTCAGCTCACTTAGTCTGTCAGATGTGTGAGTAACTTTCTGTTATATATTCTAAGATTTAATTAATTTTTTTTCTAATATTGTTTTATTTATTATTTTACAGAATCGCGGGAATACCAGCTTTTCTTGTCATTTACACAATTCTACCAAGTGCTATAAGTACAGCACGATATAGAAGCAGTAAAGGAAACTGGTATATCCCACCCGAACCTACTGATGAATCCCCTTCAATGAAAGCTAAATTGGTTTGATATTTATATTAAAATTTACTTCATATTTTATTACAATTTAATAAATAACATTATATATTTTAATAGCTTTTATTGAACAGTTTGGCAGTATTATTTTCAGTCAAATATATTGCACAATACATATTTAATCATCCGGGACCAGAAATTTTTGTCACGGGAACTCTATTAACTGTTATAGTAAGTAATTATCTAATATATATGTATATATTTTCAAATTACTTTATAGATAATTCTAATTTAACTTCTGTTTTAGTTGATTACTGTAATCATATACCATTTTGAGAATAGAGGAATTATAAAACCAGCAATGCCTCTTTCTGTTCTTTGGGGAACTACAACACTTACTACTTTATATTATACGACTTCAACTCATGATATCTCTCATGAGATATATCTTGTAACTAGCTTGTTAATGTTTATGTTAGAATGGGCTTCTCCAAGAACACCTATAGAATTCGTAAGTTTTAAATAATAATCATTATCTTTTTTTTTCAGAGTTATATTTTATATTTATTTATTTATTTAATTAGACCGCCACAACTCCTGGATTTACCCAAAGTAATGATACAGCTCAAGTTTCTACAGAATCTAAACATTCGAAATCAGAATAAATAATATACAGTAAAAAAAATTACATTTTTAATTTCAGCATTTATTATTTACATCGCTTCAAGAACAATTAACAATAATAAAAAACATATATGGAAAAATTTTAATTTACAATGTTTTATAACATTAGTTGATACCAATCCATTTATCATAGATTTACACTTAATACATTTAAAATAATATCATCATTGGATAATATTTTTCAAAAATTTCAAAATATACTTTAAAAAATAAAAAATATTGATTTATCATAACTGATTAATGTGAAATGGTTGATCTATTTAATTTAAATATATTAGCAATAATCAATCCATTTATTATTAAACATTTTTAGATATATAGTGATTTGATTTTGATTTTTATTAGTCTATTACAATCAAATCTTTGTTATCATTAAAATGCTTACAGTTAGGATTCTTGAAAATCTTTACTTTTGCGTCCCTAGGTTTCATTCAGTTATTTACTAATAAAAAAAAAAAATTTTTTTATTTTTTCTTTATTTTTTTTTTTTATTTGATAACAAATGATGAAAAATGATAACTTTCATTAATAATCAAAATCATACTTTATTTAAAACTATTTTAAAAACACGTACAATAATAATATCACGATTTTTAACTACAAAATCAATAAATCAAAATGATAAAGATATATCTAGTCAATCTGAAGATGAATATAATGAAATTTTAAAAACACATCAAATTCCTGGTAAATACCTTCATTATTTTAAGAAAAATGGAAGGCAATTAAAGAGGGAATCTCAATTCGGAGATGAGGTTTGTATCATAATTTTTAATATATATATATATAGGTATTCTCTTATTAATAAATATAATATTAAATAATAGGCTATTACTAGAATATCAGCAAGAAAATTACGTTCAGGACATACAGTTACTGACGCGAAAGAAAGTGACAATGTCGGTTCTTCATTATCTTTTAAGGGTTTTTCTAGAGCGCAACAAAATATCGCCCAAAGATTATCTCGAGCAATAATAAAATGCAATGATGATGTACCTCATAATCATTTAACTTCCACCTTTGTACGGATTATGAATGTACGCGTAATATTCTTAAATTACCTTTAATGCTTAAAAGATGGACATATACACATATATATTACTATATTTTAGATCGATATATCACCTGAACTTAATTTTGCCAGAGTTTGGTGGAAACCTGATCCACAAAAAGGAATTAGCGAGGTAAGATACAAATTATTTTTCAAAATATTTTTAATTGTGCAATTTTGATTTCTTTAATATCCAAATTTTGAAAGTCAAAAATAGAGAATACAATGAATACATATTCAACTAAATATCGGAATATTTTGCAACGTGCTATGCACATGAGAAGTCCGCCAAAAATAATTTTTTTGCGTTATGATGAAGCACTTGGAAATATTAATGAACTTTTAGATAAGATTGAAGAAGAATTGAAAGTAAAGGATAATGTAGTTGACAATTGAGAAATTTCTAACCAAAATTTTAATCGCCATCATATGACTTTCCAAAGCTTACTTAAATTATTTTATTATAATAATAAATTTTAATAACAAATTTCCATACAAAATGAATGTAAAAAATAGAAGTAGTAAAATCAATAATTGATGAAGTGATTGCTATAATAGCAGTTGTATTATATAATAATTATCTGTTATAATTTGTTTGGCGCTAATAGAATAAAAATTTTTATCGTACACTCATAAAGAAATATTTTAAATTTCTTCAAATAAAATGTGATAACATGAGTCTTTTAGGTCTATAAACAGTACCTTCCTACTGACATTTAAATAATTTTTTTTAATTCAAGCAAAATTTCAATAAATATTAGAGAAATGTTCATGACTTTTATTATTGTTGTTTATGGGAAAGGAATATAATACTTATTATGGTGGTGGTGATGATACAATGAGGCTGGAGGATGACATATTGTTATTATCCACTTCAATAACATTTGGTCTTATAAACGCAATCGGAATTTCTCCCATGATCGCGTCCAGCGGATCATCACTTTCACGTCCATTTTCCATATCCCTCGATTCTTTACTTTTCTCCGTATCATGCTTTTCCTCATTATTTACATTGGTCATAATTGGTGTTGAATCATGTGTTTCTTGTGTTATTGACCTGCCGTTATCTAGATCGGTTTCTTCTGATATAGGTACTAGCCCATTTTCTGCGCTCTCAGCCATTGCTTGTATAGTTGATGATATGAATTTTGATCTTTCCTCAGGTGTTAAATATGGAAATACAAATCCACGTACATCAACATCAGTGTCTTCTGCAAGTCGACGTAACATATTATTGATTTGTGAAGGTCGACTTGAAGAATCCTGATAATATTGTTCTTTATCAAACAAATTAGAATAATTAACAACATAAATCATCGTAGAGAAAATTAACATAATAATTAATTATAAACATAATGAAATACCCATTCGGCATAATTCACCAACAAGCCTTGCTAACGCAATTCTAACATTTATTACCCTATCTGATGCAAGTTTTTCTAAATCATTTAAGAAATGTCTTGCAAATTCCTCCTTCGGATAATCCGTAGAAACAAGAGCATTGCAAATCTGCACAAAACTATGAAATATATTTTAAACGACATCTCAATAATTACATATTGATGAAATAATTTTTTTTTTTTTGTAAATTTAAACTTACACTACTCTGCCTCTAAATTTATTATCAGAGGCAAACTCACATACGCGTTTTATCATGTCATTATAACATGATTCATCGTTTCGAACAACTTGAAATAAAGTTGGAAACTATATAAAAATTAAAAAATATATAATATATACCTCGATATTTAATTAAGAATATATTTATAAAAATGTGACCTTATACTCACACTAGAGACGGCTGTTTCTCGAACACTAGCAACATCATCCTTGATCGCACGGATGGTTAAAGGTAAAATATGATTTATAACACTTTGGCTATTAAATAGTCTGCATAACGCAGGTAATTGTCTAATAATAATTATATAGTATTATAAAAAATAGTATTCATGAGAATAAATAATTAAATAATTAAAATAAATGTAATTACTTTGCAATCTCATCTCTCAAACGCCATTGATGATTTACTCCATCCCATACATCATTTAATGACGGTAAATAATCGTTTCGAGTGTTTAGTGGTAAACACTCAATGAAATCTGCAAGATGCTCCATGAGACCTGATTTAACTTCATCCATATCATCTAAATAAGATCTAAAAACACTCAGTAAGTCTCGTTCTGTTTTTGAGGGACCAATTACTTTTGCGATTTCATGAAGCGAACAAGCCAAAGACCTTCGAACTTTGATCTATAATCATACAAGTATTAATTCCAATAAAGTTAATTAAACCGAATTAATTAACAAAAGTATTCAATCTAAACCTGCATATCTCGCGTTAGAGAAAAATATGTCTCTTTTAGGTCGTCCCATCGACTTTCTCCCAGAGTTAAAACTACAGCTAAAGTAGATATTTAATAAAATTTCCAAAATAAATTAATATCCAAACAATATAATAATAAAGATGTATCTCGTGTCTTAATGCTCACCGGGAAAATTATATGCACATATAACTGGGCGTTCTGGATCTCTCTGTCCAATCCCGGTATTATAAGCACTACCAGTTACATTGGTAATACCGATAGTTGTTTCTCTAACAGGCCCCAAACTAAGGAAATGTTGTACCAAACTTTCAGGTACCTTACCATTAGGATGGAAAGTGGCAATTAATTCACCAATAATTTCGCCGGCAGCTGATCGCACACTTCGGCTTACATCTCCTGCGAAAAGTTCAATTCCTTTCACAGCCCGTTCAGCTTTCATTTCTTCTGGAAGACGAGAGCATATTGTAGCTAAGACTAGGCAGCAAGAACGACGTACGTGCCAAATAGCATCGGTTGAGAAATGGTCGTATATGGGTAACTTTTGATATTATTGTTTGCTGAATATGAAAAACTAGTAATACAACTAACCAGAAGCAAAACAAATACTTGTTATTTACCAATTTTGATGTAATAATATCCAAAGATAAAATTCCAGCTAAACTTCCAACCGCTAAAGCCGCTTCCTATATAAACCGATTATGATTTGCGAAATTAATCATATCACCAAGAACAAAGGAAACTGTAGGTTTCAACTAAAAACTAATCCCACCTTCCGTACATAAAACACTGGCTCATCTGACATTTTATCTAATTCTGGCACAAATAAACGTGCGCATTTTTCTGGACCAACAATAGGTGCAAGTGACGATATTAACTGTAAGATAAAAAAAAAATAATAATAATTAGACTATTTGTAATTCATAATAATAACTATAAATGTTACTGATTGTATATACCGTCATCATAGTCATTCGCCCTAATTCAGCTTCTTCTTCGCCACCAGCAACGGCACCTACACTTGTATCATCACCATCTGCGTCCCATTCTAAATCCTCTCTTTTCGCTTTCTCCTGATCTAATTTGCCTATACCTAAAACAACACCCTCTAAAGTCTCTTTCTCCAATAATTCCTTTTCTTTAGGATTTACATCAGGTTCCTCTAATATTCTCTCAACTAGAGACTGAACGGCTGCTTGTGCTGCTGCTGCGATGCTAGTATTTTGATCAAGAAGAAGTGCATGAAGAAGAGGAGTAAAAGCAGCAGGAGATAAATATGGTAAATGACTAGTTGGTGTTTGTGGTTGTGCAGGAAGTTGTTGTAATTGCTGCTGTATTGGTGTTTGTGGTCTTTGAGGTGTTTGAGGTCTTTGGGGTGTATGTGGACGCTGAGGCGTCTGAGGTCGTTGGGGTGTCATTGGTCGAGAATTTATAGACCCATTATCGCCTTGAACGTTATCTGGTGTATTTTCTCTCAGTGGACAATGCTATTCCGTAAAAATAAGATGTTCCTACTTAGGATAACTGATAATAATGCGATTCCAAATGCTCTATCTTTATATCTAATAAGTAATTATACGTACGGAATAATAAAACCATATAATCTTATCTACTTCAGGTGCAAATGCTTCACGGACGTGATCCTCTACATATAATAACAATTAAAATATTAGATACAGTAGATAACGAATTTATACGAATTAAATAATATAATTAACATATCAATAAATGAACCTGGATCAGTTCCCAAAGAGTTCATCAAGGGTAACACATATTCGACTGCTTCACTAATTTCCACATCTCTTATTAATGAAGGAAGTTCCTTTGCAATGAACACTCTCATAAAGAAAATATACAGTAGATCCCAGACCACAATCCGATTAATTAATCAGAAACAGTTAAAATAACAAATAATAATATTTAATATTATATTTACCTATGAAATACCAAATCACTCTTCACATATAAGAATATCTTTTCAAGTGGTGATAAAGAGTCGTCCAATAGAAGTTCTTCATCCTCCATTTCTTCAGCAGCAATGTCAGAAAGATGTTCTATGAGGAAATCCAAGAAAAAGAATTGAAACTTTGTAGATAATCATTTAATAGCTTTAGTGAACAGGAATAGGACTATTCGTACAGTATATCCAAACAATTCAAATTTGCTGTAAAAATTATTTATGATTTGGATATCCTCAGAAGCTGTGCAATTCAGTCTTAATGCAACAGCTAACGTACAAGTATTTTAAAAAAGTTCTGACCACTTACCAGGAACACCCTCTGCCATTTCAGCCAGAAGATCTTCAGAATCCAGTTCGTTACCATCCTCAAGATCTTCTTCCCTTACCGGAAGGGGGTCTTGGTTTTCTAAACAAGTTACAAGAGATTGTAAAACACCTTTTTTTAAAACATTTGGGAAAACAATAATTTTTATAATAAAGGCTTGAGGCTTTACCTGCCATTACGCGCTTTTAAATAGAATAACTCGGGCAAAGGTAATAAGAGAATTCTTGCGATGGGAAAACGGGTAAATTCTTACGTTTTCGAGTTTGACCAGTTTTCAAAAAAATTTGATGCAATGTGACGTAGCTGTTATTGCAATACCCTTTGGATGATCCGAACATTTAATACGCGGCAATTTCATTACTGATTACTGTATACCTAAATGACTAAATAATTCTATTTTTAGAAGCCTTAATTATAAACGTGCGGTCAATTCTCTTTAATGTTAACTTTCGTGGGTTTCAACTATATAATATTATTTAACTGATACAAAAACAATTTTGACTTGCGAAAAACAAAAAAAATGAAAGAAAAAAAAAAAAAAAAAAAAATATCTGATATTATAGTTTAGCAATATCTCGATGATCATTAAAATCATTTTTATCTTTAAAAGTTTTTAACCTAACAGAATTAGACTTATTTTCTGATTCATGAGTATTAGCACCAACCATTCCTAAGCCAACTCCCCATTCGTTTTTCTGTTGTCTCATACTACTTCTGATTCTCCATAATAGACCCCCAAAACCACCAAATCCATGATATAATACCGCCTTTCGGCTGGGTGCGGGTATAATATGTTTTACGTGGTGTTCTAAAACCAATCCATTTCTAGGGTCAAATCTATACATAAAGATACCTGAAAAAGTTGACCGCGGAATTCGAGTTCCACGGGGAGAAAACATCGATTTAATATAGGAAGACCTTGGCGTTCCTTCAAATGTCCAACGAATATAAAGTCGCGTGCTCCTATCTGATGGTGATATTGAAGTAGTAGAAAAATATGACGTATGTGCTTTTAAAAGATCTTTCTTTATGTGGATGAAATCATTATCATCATTTATCGCGTCTTTAAAATATATATCTTGTTCTGATTTATTCTCGTCCTCGCTGTCATTTTCAACCACGTGAAGCTTAACTAATTCTAATGTCAAATCATCAAAATACCATATTAAACTCCATCTTAACAAATTAGCGATTCCTATATATATGTGCTTTCCGCGCACATGAAGACGTGTATGATGTGGATCAGTTAATAAAATATTTGATGAATAGATTGAAGTATCAGATAGACCATGTTCAAAGAATAATGGTAAATCATCTCGTATAGTACGAATTGCTTTGAAAAGAGGAATGGTCTTATTATCAGAAATTTGGAAAGATAAAATAAAAATAAATCAAGAGAATTACCTCTGCCAACATTAAGCGTATATTCATCTACTCCTCTAGGGTCATTTTCTGCTGATTTATTTGGATTTAATGAGGGATCGTTTTTTCCACCAGTTTCCTTTTCCGATGCTTCCAAATGAGTATGTTTCAAAGAGATTTGCTTTTCTGTATAAGGTATATAATAACTTTCTTGAACAGTTTGATCGTCAATTGTATGCAACTGTCGTGGTATTGTTGAAAAAGTACTTAAGCTAAACAATGACCTTGAACTATTAGCATTCAAATTTAAGTGTATTTTTTTTTGTATTCTTGATTCAAAGTTAGTTTTATAAAATCGAACGTTTGACAATATTAATGCGCGTATACTTGACGCTAATAACATGGTAAATAAGTTATCTAAATATAAAAAATAAATTTGCGCGTTTAAAATTTCGTTTCACATGCAGGAACACAAATTCCTGAAAATGGAGACAATGATATTCATTAATATCTTTAATTTCGCGATTATTTCTGATTATTAATTTCTTGTTAATAATCTTTTCATCTTACCACGTGATTTTTATATCATGTGGTTTTATTATTAATTATATAAAAATATATAAATATATAATGATGAACTAAAAAAAATAAAATACAGAAGGATGTTGTAGTTTTTTCTTACTTGTAGGAATTATCTCATATAATTTCTTTAGACTGTACTAATAATAGTTCTTTGACTTTTTTCTATAAAATAAAAATAAAAATAAAAATATTGTAATAAATAAATTTTTTTTGTAAATATAAATTTTTTGTTTTTTATTATATTAATAAATTTTAATAATATAAGTTAAAAAAAAATTATTATAATAAATTGCTATATAATTTATTATTATTATACAGAAATAATGGGGGTTTTCACAAATCCTGTAATTGAAATTGAGATTAAAATTTAATATAGGATTTCAATTCTACTAACATATCAATATTGAAAATTTTATATTAAATTTCAATCTTAATTTCAATCACATTTTTTGTGAAAATGCCTAATAATTATTATAAAAAATTGATATTTATAAATATAATAAATAAGATAATTACAAATAAATAAAATAACTTTTTATTATAAAAAATTAATCCAATTAGGCAATTATTTGGAAATTTTTTTTTACTTTATTATTATTTTTTTAAAAAATTATTAGCAGTAACTTTATACATAAATCATTTTTATACTAGTATTCTATCTATTCAGTAGATATATCCAAAAAGTATTATTAATTATATTTTATATTATAATATTTAACATTATAGTTAGAATTCCTAACAAAACAGGTTAAGTCAGGTTGAGTCAAAATTTTGGATTAATTTTAAAGTACTATTTATATAGTAATTCAAATTTTTACAATATTTTCAATTGTATGATGTGACGCATCTATACTCATCAAAAATTTCATGTAACTGCCAAATCCATCTAGTCCTATATTTTGTGTAATTTTTAAAATTAACACTGATAGAATGATAGATTAGGTTATTCTCTTTTAATCTATCAGTTTTAATTTGAAATTACATGATTTTTTGGTGGACTATTAAAGTTTTAAAATGCGTAAAATTATATGTCTTTATTAGTAAATATCAAAAATTCAGAAAAACTGAAATGATAAATTTCACATGGATTTATGATATAATTTTGATTTTTATGTATAAATAATAAATCACAGTAACGAAAATATTGAGAATCTTCATTTTTTCACGCATTATTATATTAAATTAAAAATGCCGCCTTTCAAGAAATGACAAAAACTTTACAAGCAACAGTTTTGGACATCAGATGGTAGGTTTGGACCAAAAAAAAGGAGCAATAACAACTATCCAACACAATATAAATTGAATAATAGAGAAGGGACCGATGATGTCACTCTTGAGTTAGAATTTTCTGCAGAGAAATGGGAAGATGATGATGACAGTGGATGGAAGGATAAGTTTAATTTAGAAAAGGAAAAAAAAACTTAATCAAAATTGATAATGATTGAGTTAGGTAAGAAATAAAAGCAATTATTTCAAAATAATTTTTATTTATTTATTTATGTGTTTTAGAGTGAGATGTAAATAACGAATTTGAAAAAAGAAACGAGGTCTATATGGTGTATGTAAGATATCAAAATTAACATATTATAATAAGTGGGGACTAAAGATGCATGTCGTAAATAAAGAATTTCGACATGTCGAAAATGTCGAAAAAAAATAAACAATTCGTCAATGCAAATCAAAATG
>JADRCO010001284.1:0-20645 GCA_021464525.1 Rhizophagus sp. LPA8_4_AMF | reverse complement strand
ATCATCCGGATCATGTGCACAGATCATGTGTAACCTGGCAATAAATCCGGCTACCATTTTTACATGGTGATGCTAGGGTCGTTAAATATTCATCCCTTTTTTACACAACCCACCTACATAAGGTTTTTCAAGAAAAAATGTCCCAGAAACTGACGTCTATATCAAAAGTATGATAACAGAATATAATTTATAATTGTGAGTTAAGAGAACATAATATTCAACTTAAATTCAACGTCATATTAACATTTAACATTGTTACTTGCTTACATAAATTTGAAAACAGTAAAGTGATGTGGCTTAAAAACCTAATGTAGACTAGCTAAAAAGCGCTAGCTAATACTGCAATAATATTATAAATTTCTATATTAAGCGAAATCCTACAACATTGACAAGTACTTTTGGCTAATAAAATTTAGAGCCTGGATTCGTCCAGAAATATATATAAAAGGGTCAGGTTTGAGTGTGCGTATAATTGATCAAAAAAAACATGTAGATTACTTTTGTGATAATTCCTACTGAAATATTATTAACTTTTTTAGATACTGGCTGAGGTTATCATAATTCTGGCCCTGAAAAATGCGTACAGCTAATAGTAAAATTATTTTTGCCGCACCTTACCCCTGTATGTATATTACTGGGTCCTTCGTTAATCTATCCGATTTTGAGTTTATCTGTACAATCCGAATAAACGGATAATTTATCCGGATTATCTGGATAATATCCGGATATTTGCATTATCCAATAGATATCCTTCTTTTTTAATTAATAATAAAAAAACTTAAATAAAATAAGTTATGCATGACTACTAACATATAGCCTCTGGTGATACAAAATGAACTAAAAATAAATTTTATTATCAAATAATAATAATTAATAATAAAACAGTTTCTTTGATCAATAAATACACTCATTTAATTTGAATTTTCAGTAATAGCTTATGATAAAAAGAAAAATGAAACAAATAAAATAGTTAACACTACATTTTTTTATTTTTATTTTTCATATAATGACAAATACAAGGGATCAGGAGACTAAATAAATACAGAGTAAAGAAAAACTAAACTAAGTACTAGGTCATCTCACACGAGAGCTAACCACCCTGACGTGCAATAGGGAAGCAGTATTGCCAAGAAAACGAGAAAAAAAGACACCGAGTAAATTTAAAGGGAATGCAGAATTAATACTACTTCTTCCTCAGAATGTGAATGGGGGACGTAGTTCGATCAATGATCAGCTGATTCAGATGTGGTGATTAATTGACGCAGGTCCTAAGTCAAAAAAAATTTTTTTTTAAAAAAAGCAGCCTATTTTCAATTTTTTTATTCTTTTTTTTTATCGCCGTTTTCGAATTACTGTGATCAGATGATATATTTTATTTATAAAAAAAAACCCGAAAACAATCCAAAAACAAAAAATAAGCTACACTTATGAAAAAGTAGATAGAAACGAAAAAATAGTTTAAATAAAATGAAAAGGTATTATCTATTATTCGGTTTTTAGGAATCGGTTTATAAGCTATAACAAAAATAAAAGGTGAACGATGAAAATGTTATACGATGGTGCTTAGCATTACACAGATCAAATGATATCCATAATATTTATAGTAAACTGTGATTCTATTCTTGTAATCAGGGAGTCAAATATTATTAATCGACAATTCGAAAACGGCGATAATAAGAAAAAAAAAAAATTGCATTTTTATATTAAAAGATGCGTTTTGTTAACTATAATAAAAAAAAAAAATAACTATAATAAAAAAAACAATTTTCGGTTTTTTTTTAATATTGAAAACTAATTGTCAGTTTTTTAGCAGAGCCAGGTTTGTTTTTTTTTTTTAAAAGAGATGAGCCATAATTATAATATAAAAAAGTGCATTTTTTTTATTAAATAAAACGTTATTAAAGAAAGATTGGCCGGACAATTTAATGGATTGTAAAGTTAACCAACCGAATAACACTTTTTTTGATAATTTTTTAATAAAAAAGTGGTTTATTGTAAAAAACTTGGTTTGGTGGATAGTTTAATTTCAACGCGTGTATTAAAGTAAAAGAACGCGTTATCATATATGCATAAGGGCAATGAATTGCGACAAAAAATTTTGCATTTTTAAATAACATTGATATATCCGTATATCTGCCAGATAATACGAGTATGTATGGCACGCCATTTCGGACAAAAGTCTGTTAATGCACAGATAAATTTTCACAGTTATCTTTTGCCATTTTTAGTAATTTTTCGCGGATGAACTGTGATATTTTGCATATATTATCTGTGAAACTTTTCAATATTTTTCACAGATGTTTTTTCCGAATTTTCCCATTTTTTGTTATTTGAATATCAACAGATAACTTAACTGTATGTCAACAGATAATTATCCGGGTACTAACAGATAAATTATCCGGGTATTAACAGATAATTAATTTTGGATTAGAAAACATAAAAATGTATTAAAAAATTTCGGTTAAAAAACTGATATGAAAATAAAGAAAAAAACAAGATAAAATGATCGATTATTAATAAATGATTGAGTCCAATCAAGTTGTGAAATTATTTGCTAGTTTGACGTAATTATGTCCATCAAGCGTCACATTTTACAACTGTGAAAAACATAAACGCAAACTATATTTTCAATATCATACTATCGTCTTTGAGTTTATTTTTTAAACTTTAAAAATTTAAATATAAACCCTTCTTTCGCACATTCCTTCTTCCCCTTCCCTCACCTTTTGCTTTTCCTCTTCCTTTCATGCCTTCCCTCTCTATATATTAGTACCCGTCTTTATCTCGTCCTTTCCTTTTTACCTTACTTACTTTGAGTTTCGGAAGGAAGTTGAAGATGTTAGAAACAGGTAAATTTTGCAAGGTTTCCTTGCGAAATTTACTTTTTTTCTATTAGAACGTTATCTCTAATGTTACTTTTTTTTGTAGGTTCCAGTTCCTCGAATTCAGGAGTCAAGTCGATTTAAAACCGGTAAGTTTCACAACGTTGTGAAACTTAGTTTTTTTTTTAATAAGTTCGCGAAAATTAAACTTTTTTATTTTTTTTTTGTAAGAAACGTTTTAACGTTTATTCCTTTTTTGTAGTACAGGTATATTCGGCTTGGGAACTTTGAGACAAAACGGTAAGTTTCGCAACATTGCGTTGCGAAACGAATTTTTTTTATTTTTTTTTTTATAAAAAACGTTAATGTTTCTTTTTTTTGTAGTTTCAGGCATTTCGGCTTGGGAACGTCGAAATTGCGAATTTCGAAACGGTAAAGTTTTGCGTTTGCGAAACCTTTTTTTATTATTTTTTTTTTTTAATAAGAAACGTTATCTAACGTTTCTCTTCTTTTTTGTAGGTTCAAATTTATTCAGCTTGGGGCTTCGAAACGATAAATTTTGATAATCATGGTAAGTTTCGCAACGTGTTTTCGTTGCGAAACAAAATTTTATTTTTTTTGTAAGAAACGTTATCTAACAACGTTTCTTCTTTTATTTGTAGGTTCAAGTGTTTCGGGGCTTCGAAACGAAACGGTAAGTTTTGCAACGTTTTGTTTCGTTGCGAAACAAAAAAAAATTTTTTTTTCTTTGAGAAACGTTTATACTAACGTTTCTCTCTTTTGTTCTAGGTACTCTCCGGATTCCTTCTGATACCAGTTACGTGGTTAGATTTCGAAGTTTCGAAATGAAAATTTGAATCTTTTTTTATTTTTTTTTTTAAAGAAAATGTTACTAAATTTTCTTTATTTATTTTTGTAGGCTCCCTTCGACTTTCGATATCAGGTTAAAATGTCGGGTAAGCTTCGAGGAAGCTTTCTTTTTAGTTGAATTTTCAAGAAACGTTTTATTAACGTTAACGTTTCTTTATTCTTTTTTGTAGGTCTCCCCCCTCCAGCTTTGATCTTGGGTTGTGGGTTTCGAAATATGAGTTCGGTGAGACAAATATGATTAGAGGAGAGGGGCAAGTTTCGTTTTCTTTGCGAAACTTTAAAAATTTTTTTTGCTCTTTAAAAGAACGTTTCTAACGTTCGTTATTTTTTTTTTTTATTAGGTGTTGAGCCATTGGATGCGTAATTGGTAAGTTTCGCAGCATTTTGTTGCGAAACTTAATTTTTTTTATTTTATTTTTATTTTATTTTTATTAATAGAAACGTTTTCTAACGTTTTTTCTTGTAGGGTCTTGAGGATTTGTGGAGTAGGTATCTTCGGAATGTGGAAATGGTAAGTTTCGTTAAGAAACTTATTGATATCGGGCTGAGATACTGGGTAAGCATCGAAGAAGCTCTCTTTTTAGTTTATTTTCATAGAAATATTTTATTGGAAATATATCAACGATTTTATTCTTTGTAGGTCCCCTTTGGCTTCGATCTCAAGTTGGGATAATAGGTGAGTTCAAAATATAACTTCAAAACTTCTACTTTTAATAAATGAAAAATTAACTTTAGTTTTTTGTAGGTTTTTGCTGAGACGGATATGGTTAGTGGAGAGGGGTAAGTTTCGTAATGATTTTCATTATGAAGCTTTAATTTATTTTTTTTCTCTTAAAAGAACGTTTATAACGTTCTTTATTCTTTTTTGTAAGTTCCGGTACCCCAAGGTTTCCGAAACTTCGATAAGTAAGTTTCGATTTTCGAAACTTAACTTTAATAGAAATGTTTACTTTCGTTTCTTTTATAATTTTTGTTGGTCTCGGAGGGTATTGATTGGGGCACTGGAGATTAGAAACGGTACGTTTCTTTGCGAACTTCCCTTTTTTTTTGTTTTTTTTTTTTAATGAAAACATTTATTAATGTTTTATTCTTTTCATTTTGAAGAGCTTGAGATACTAGAGATGAGTAAGTTACGTGACTTTGTGAAACTTACTTTTTTTTTTATTTAAAACGGTATTTAAAGTTATTTTTATTTCTTTTTTGTAGGCTTCGGATGTTTGGGCTTGGAATATAAAGACGGTAAGTTTCGTAACTAATTTTACGAAACTTACATTTTTATGATTTATTTAAAACCGGTATTTAATGTTGTTATTTCTTTTTTGTAGGCTTCTGGTATTTGGGTAGGAATATTGAAGATGGTCGAAACTTTAAATATTGTTTTATTTATTAAGAATTGTTTATTGTTTATATTAACAAATATTTTGATTAGATTTTATTATCGTTATAGATTTTAGTTGGATTTAAATAATGTATTTATTAATTGAATAAAACTACAAATTAATCTAATAACATTTAACAATGAATAATCTAACAATAAAATAATTTAACGGTATTTAACTCCAAGATAATTATCATTAATTACATCTTTGCTATTTTAACTATTTTAACTATTTTAACATATTTTAAGCATATCGATATTGCGGTATATATTACATTTTATAAATAATGTGATAAATATCGATTAAGTGATATATATCGATATATATCACCATAAAAAATTTCCTGATGAGGAGAAACGTTAGAAAACATTTCAAATAAAAAAATATAAATTAACAAATTCTGTAAATTATGAAATTTACCATATCTGAAAATGAGAGACGCGTTAGAAAGCATTTCTTTCTAATAAATAAAAATAAATCAAGTCACGCAACAGGAGTTGCGAAACTTCTCGTTTTCACTTTCCCCATTCAATCAAAAGTCCACAACCTACGAAAATAAAAGAAAGAAACGTGAGTTGACATTTCTCATTAAAATAAAAACAACTTTGAAACTTATCAGTCTAACGCCCAAAGTTGAAACTAGAACCTACAAAAAAATACCGAAATGTTAGCATAATTTTAAAAAGATTTAATGATCTAATGTTTGCTTAACTTCTTGACTTTTATAAAAATTTCACATTGTTTCCAAAAATGATTATTTTGTTTGTTTCTCCGGAAAAATTGTGAACTGATCTGATTAGATAAATTGTTAATATTCAGATAATATTGTCAATACTCAGATAACTTATCTGTTAATACTCAGATAATTATCTGTCAACATACAGAAAAGTTATCTGTTGATGTTCAGATAACAAAAAAATGGGAAAATTCGGAAAAACATCTGCGAAAAATATTGGTAAGTTTCACAGATAATATATGCAAAATATCACAGTTCATCCGCGAAAAATTACCAAAAATAGAAAAAAATAACTGTGAAATTTTATCTGTATGTTAACAGACTTTTGTCCGAAATGGCGTGCCATAAGTATGTGGATAGTATCCGGATATCCAGATATTTATCCAGATAAATTGCTAACCGGATATGATGGATTTAAATCCTCGGATAGTCATAGATATCCATAAAATATGGATAACAGATCCAAACTCTATAAATAATAGAAAAGGTACAACAGTTCCAGACACACAGTTTGCAGTCACCTTTGCCATTGTGGGCAAAAAAGTTCCTTCTTATTTGTCATGCTAATGCGTACAATCAAATACAATCAAAGGAGAGTCAAGTGGCCTAAAAAACTACCTTAATCTGATCCAAAATTTATGAAAGCTTGTTAAGAGAACATGAAAAATGAAATCACCAAAATTTGGGTGATTTAAAGTGGTTGATGGGAGATTGATTCAAATAAATTTATAAACTAGGGAACGCAAACCGTTCAGGTCGAAGCATAATCAATTTATTTACAACACGTGACATGTACATGAAAACGTAAACTAAATAAAAATCTAATTTGTTGATAAGCATGCGAGACAGAAAGAATTGTTTCTGAAATGCTTAGAAGTAGGTTATCACATAGTATAGAGGGGAAACCCATGTCAAAATTACGGGCCTTGGGGGACGAAAAGATATAACTTATATTTTATCGGTTATATAGTTACAATGGCCGAGGGGTAGTATGAAGTGATGTATTAGTCTTGAACTAATACGTTTCAATGTGTTCTTAATGCTTTTTTGTTATTTGTTCTCTTTTCCATATAACACTTAATAAAGGAACACGTTTACCACTTAAAAAAAAAAAAGAAATGCTTAGAAGTAAACGGTCCTACGCTACGCTTCCTGGTAATTCAATAAGAGCAAATGGAAAGAAGTTATTGGAATAAAAAAAAAATAAAAATTAATTTTTAATTTTTAATTTTTATTGGCGATTCATATTGTAATAAAGTGGAAAAGAACACGTAATAAATATATTAAATAAATTAATTAACCATAGTTTAAATCATGCACCAAATAAGACCGTTGATCGTTCCAAAATCTTGTGTAAATTTGATCATATGATCAAATATGTGTGACGTTCATTAATTGTAATATGCTACATGATTACGCCACAAATTCTTTGTAACCAAATTTATCACTCTTTTTAAAAGAATTATTTTTTTCATTTCTTTGTTCAAAAATTTTAGTATTCAATGGAATTTCTTATAAAAAATTTTGCAAATTGGACCAGTGAGAATGAAATAATTGATAATTCCATTCAAGAAAAGCAATTAGAATACAAAGATGGTGTAGTATTCGAATGGATACCATACAATAAGTTTATTGGGATTAAAGAGATAGAAAAAAGTGATATTGCTACAGCAATATGGAAGGATGGTCCATTAAGTTATGATAAAGATGAAGAGGAATGGATAAGATCATCGTATAAAAAAGTTATATTATTATTTTTATATGACTCAGAAAATATTACAAATGAATTTATAAATAAGGTAATAAAATTTTTTACGAATTTAGTTTGAATATTAGTAAAGTATTAATTTTTTTGTATTTTTATAGGTTAAATCATATTTACCATATGATGGAAATTTTGGAATATCCCAAAATCCATTTACAAAAAATTATATTTTGGTTTTTGGCAATGAATTTTTTCGCTATCATTGTAAAAAATGTGGTAAACAATATAATTATCATCTTAAGGATTATAATTGTGAAGATGATTGGGAAGTGGATGAAGGAATCAAATGGTGCAAATCATGTCACATAAATCATTTAAATGATAATTTTACCACCTGGACCAGTGGAGACGAGAAAATTGATAATTTTATCCAAAAGAAGCAATTAAATGTTAAAACAAGTTTTGATTTAATATTTGAATGGATACCATACAATAAGTTAATTAAAATTAAAGAAATAGGAAAAGGTGTATTGTCTACTGCTATTTGGAAGGAAGGTCCACTATATTATGATAAAATTGAAAAGGAATGGGTGAGAAATTCATATAATAAAGTTGTGTTAAAATATTTATCTAATTCACAAAATCTTACTGATGAATTTTTAAGTAAGGTACGTATTTTTCAATATATATATATATTTTTTAGATAAATTGATTTCTTTTTTGTATATTTAAATTTATTTTATAGATATATTGATTTCTTTTTTGTATATTTAAATAGGCTATTGTAACATATGAAAGTTATGGGATATCTCAAAATCCAAATACAAAAGATTATATACTGGTGGTTCATATTAAATATTGTTATAAATATTGCGAAGAATGTGATAAAGAATATACAAAATTAGATCATGTGTTTTGTGAATCATGTCTAATAAATGATTTGAAAAATAAATTTGTAAATTGGACCAGTGGAAATGTTAAACTTGACGATTTCATTCAAAAAATGCAATTAAAAATTAGTATTGAAAGTTCAGTTATATTTAGATGGGTACCATTTAATGAGTTTATTGATATCAAAGAAATAGGAAATGATTGTTTAACTACAACAATATGGGAAAAAGGCCCATTATATTACAATACCTATGAAATGAGATGGATGAGAACACCATATGAAAAAGTTTGCTTAAGATATTTATATAATTCACAAAATGTTACTGATGAATTTATAAATAAGGTATTAAAACTTTCTATTAATTTGGTATGGATATTAATATAATGCTTAATTTTATTTTTATTTTTTAGATTGAATCTTTATTAAATTATTCTTATATTGATAGTAAAGAGTATAAATTAACATATGGATGTTATGGAATATCTCAAAATCCAGATACGAAAGATTATATTTTGCTTATTCACAATAAATATTTTGAAGTGCATTGTGAAAAATGTGGTAATAAATATGAAAAAGAGTATATCAAATGGTGTAGATCATGCCAAATAAATTTTTTAAAAAATGATTTTACAAACTGGACTAGTGGAAATGGAAAAATCGATAATATCATTCAAAAAATACAATTAAAAATAAAAGATACGTGTCAAAATGAAATATTTGAATGGATACCATATAACAAAATTATTGATATTAATGAAACAGGAAAAAGTGGATTTTCTACAGCAGTATGGAAAGATGGTCCATTATATTATAGTAATATAAGCAAGAAGTATAAAAGGAAATTAAATGAGAAAGTTTTATTAAAATACGTCTATAATTTACAAAACATTGATTATAAATTTTTAAATGAGGTATGAAATTTCTGTAAATATATTTTAGTTATTAGCATTTATTAACATAATATTTTATATTATAGCAGATTACATATTCAATTAAGGAGAGTTATGGTATATCTCAAAATCCAATTACAAAAGATTTTATTTTAGTTCTTCAAGACAAATATTATTGTAAAAACTGTTGTAAAAAATATAACAATGAGTTTGAAATAGATAATAAAAGCTGTATATTATGTCAAACCAGCCATGAAAATAAAAAAATTAGTGATTTGATTCAAGAAATGAAATTAAATATTAATCATAACTCTCATTATTCTGATATGATGTTTGAATGGATACCATATGATCAGTTTTATGATATTAAAGAAATAGGCAAGGGTGGTTTTTCTACAGTATATTCAGCAATATGGAAGGATGGCTTATTACATGCAAGTGATATAGGCGGATATTGGGGAAGAAAATCAAATACGAGTGTTGCTTTAAAATGTTTACATAATTCACAAAATTTCATTGATGAGTTTATAAATGAGGTACGAATTTTCTTATCCTTTAAACATTTTTTAACGAATGTATTTATACATGCTAAAAATATATACATATATTATTTGATAGGTTAAAGCATATTCAAATCAAAAAATAGGAAATCTTCTTAAAATATATGGAATATCTCAAGATCCGAATACAAAAAACTATATTATGGTCCTTGAATATGCTGAAGGAGGAAGTTTCGATAATTATTTAGATAAGAATTATGAAAGTTTTGATTGGTTTAATGGATTAAAAGTATTAAATAATATTATTAATGGTCTTAGTGAAATTCATCAAAAACAGATGGTACATCGTGATTTTCACATTGGAAACATATTGATTACAAAGCAAGAAATTTTAGAAAAATTTTATATTCATTCCTTAGACAAGAATAATAATGATAATGATAATATTTATAATGCATGTATATCTGATATGGGATTATGTAGAAAAATTGATGATATTGACGAAGCAAGTATTTATGGAGTTATGCCTTATGTAGCTCCTGAAGTGTTAAGAGGAAATCCTTATACTCGAGCAGCAGATATATATAGCTTTGGTATGATTATGTATGTTGTAGCAACTGGAAGGCAACCTTTTGATGATTGTGCTCATGATGAGGTTTTGGTATTAAATATATGTAATGGAATTAGACCTGAAATCAATGAGAAAATTGCACCAAAATGTTATATTGATTTAATGAAAAGATGTTGGGATATAAACTTAGAAAATAGACCAAATTCTATTGAAATAAAAAAAATTATTGAATCATTTTATAATTCATTAGATCAAAAATTCGAGAAAAATAAACAACACCACTATGAAATTGAAGAACAATTTAAGAAAACACAAGAATATAGAAAAGAAGGTCTCTCATCAATTAAAAATAACAAATCAACAACTCATGTACAAGCTGTTTATACATCTCGATTACTTAATCCCTTTACAAAAAATCTTTTCAGTAATAGTACGGTGGAAATTACTGATTTTACAGAATAAGTTATTTTTTATTCTCATTCTTATTTCTTATTTCAATCATACTATGAAATAATTGTCTATATATTCAAGGTAAAAGAATGTTGAAATCATATATAGACGAAAGCGTAACTTAGGAATTGTAGGAATTTATTAAGTAAACTTTTATCTCTTAGTTTACAGTAAAAAAAAAATAATACTTTCTAGATTTAAGAAAACTTTACTATACTCGATTTTTGTTATTTTATATATTAAAGAATTGGTTTTTGTTTAACATTGATTATAGAGTAATTTGTATTTTTTACATAATAAAATCAGTTTGTAATTGAACAAAACTTTTAATTAACATTCAAATAATAACTAATTATATGGAAACTATTTTGATGCGTATACTCCATATATATCTAGACAGTCCAATATCCAAAAGTTAAAAAAACAGGCTGATTGAGTTTGACTAAATAACATGGCCTTGCTGGTAAATTTAAACATTTACTGGACAGATGGATAAAAATCATTTTTAATTATAGATGAATTTCATAAAGAATAATAAAGAGTCAGATTGTTATAATTTAAAATTAGTTTTTATTTTTTGTCACCATTTTCGAATTAGTGCAAGCTGTAAACTATTTCAACTTCGTATTATGGTAATGGAGAAAAGCTTCTTCCTCGTTGTCCCTGTAAAAAATGCTGATCCGTGTTTTATATTTTCATGGTTTTTCCATGAATGTATTATTTTCATGGAATTTATAGCCTTAAATCATGGAAATTTTCATCTCTCAAATACGGATATCCGTGAATGTATCATTTTCACGGAATTTTTACGAAAGCCACGGGGAAATAATGGAAACATTCGGATAAAAATTTTTTACAGGGTGTTCCATTACCACTTTGACTCGGTTTTTCGCTAATGGTGTTCTTGAATAAGGAGTGGTTGATCTGAACCACTATAAGATTAGTTGGATTTTCTTAATTATAAAATTTATGATACTAATTACAGAGTAAAAGGAGTTGATAATAAAATATTAAATTTTTATAACCACTTTTTATAACAAATATTAAAAGATAAAGATAAAATTGACCCGAAAAAATATTTATGATAAGCAAGCATCATAACGGTTGACATGCATTTTGTGTGACATTTAATTTAATTTAATGATCAACCTTTATTGGATTTGTGTAAAAGTTAAAGGGAATTATAACTCCGCTGATGTAAAAAGGCAACTTAAAGTTATTTATATGTATATTGTACTACCAATGTCATTACAATACCATATTTATAATGTATTTATATTCTTTAAGTGGTTAATAATTAATCAAGAAAATCTTAGAACGTGAAGCAAAATAGAAATTATCTGAGTTTTATCCGCACATAATAAATCAATCCGTTTATAGAATTCATATAAACGAACAATTCTCGATAATATGCTTATTACTAATAATTATTAATAATTTAAATAATCTTAAATCTCAAAAAACTTCTTGGCAAGTTTCGTAATTTCTTTCATAAATGAATAATTAGGAAATTATTTAAAAATGATGTTTCATGATCAATTACAATATTTTAAATTTGTTTAATCAAAATTAACTTCATATACAAGAAAAAAAATTAGTCTAAATCAGTTTTATTTTTTGATATCATAAATATTTTATACTAATTTGATAATAACATTTTTATACTTCCACGAATATATATAAATAAGGATAAAGCTTTAATCTTCAGATTCGAGTAAAAATAATAAGTTATATCATGCATATTGTTTGTTTAATTTAGAAAATTGGTTAAAGTCTTTAATTATTCCAAAAAAGTTAATACAAAATTTGAATTCTTACTAAACTCTTTTAAACATGATTGAAATATACGATAGTTGATAAAATATCGGAATAACGAACATTTAATAACCAAATGTGTATTTTTTATAAACTCCTGATAAAATTACCTTTTCTGAACGAAAACTAAACAACTTGCACTCCAAAATCAATAGACCCTTTAAAAACTGAAATCGATATAAATATGACCCGCAAAATACATATTTATTTTTGTTTTATCATTGCAAATATGTATTCATCAGATACATCAGAATACTGATAATATAACTTCTGCGTTGCGACAGATTACAATTAACTCTTATCAAAATGAGATTCAACGTATCCCTAATATCTCCACCAAATGATTTGTATCATTATCATATTGATTGTAAAGAAGTCCCTTATAACACCATTATTTCTTTATTAAATAAATTTTTAAATAATAACGAATTTAATGTTCAAACTAATGAATATGAACATATTTTTTATTACAAACAACAGTACGACAATCGATTTTACAAGATTGTATGTGAAATTATTTCTCCTTCCTCAATTGCTAATTATTTGAATAAAAATATCCATGGTCATGAAATTAGTCAAAATATGGAATAGGAAAGATTTGTATTTACCTTTGATCAAAAAGAGAATATTAAATTCATCTAAACCAATATTTAAGTCTTAAACTAAATGATAATTTTGAGTTATATTGTAACTTTGAACATAATTATTTGAAACGAATAAGATTTGATAAATTATGAGAAGGCAAGAATATTAATATCGATTTAAAAAGATTTTCCACATTTATAGTACAATTACATACATCGAAACATCAAATAAAATTGTATATCTGTTAATATATTTCCGGATTAAGAAATATCTTCAAATTTTGGTTGATAGATATTATATATATAGTAGTTCATTAAAAAATGAAAAAAAATTCTCTAAATGGATAAAACAGTTTTTATGTAATGGCATGTCATACGCCGATCGATCATTAATAAAAATGTTCATTTAAAATCTTCAATTATCTATTGAAAGCTAATAACGTTAATGAATTAATATGGATTTTATTCTTGATGTCCTCATCAACTGCGTAAACATTTCTTTTTTTTTTTTAGATAATAACGTCATGTCCTATAATGGACTATTAATATTAGATAGATGCCGACCATTTTTGCTAAGTTATAAGCCATTAAGCCGACTATTACCCGGATTACAATGATTTTGCCCGAAACGATTCATAAATTACGCTAACATTTATTTATTTCCTTATAATGGTGACGCGTGACTCAAAACAAGAAATTCAAGGATAATGGGAAAAGATTTAATTAAACAGAATGTTGAAAAAGAACTAACAGTAAATTACATATGGAACTTACATTCAACATCTTTTCAGAGAAATCGGATCGAAATCTTGCAATTTATCTAATTATTATATATAATATAAATCAAAATCTTATTACACTTATAAATAATTTTTAGAATTTCATGAATAACTATAACTCAAATAACGAATAATGGTAATTCTTTCAAAAATTATTTCTTTAATGGTGGTACAGACTTTTATGAGAACGGTAGTCCAGAACTCTCTGAAATTCTACATTTCTACATTCAATTAGAATATAATTATATCACTAGATAGGAAATTGATTTTTTTCTAAAGGATGTTGATAGGTGGAAAGAAATTATTTTCACAAAAGTACGTGGAACATTAGTATTACGTTGTTATCCTGATATGTGTACTTTATGACGAACTTTTGCATCTGGCATTTGGTATTTGGCATATGCCTGATATTATTCCACGGAATTTAAGTTTATCCTGTTTCACTTGTGTCAAAGTTATCGAATCGATCGGTTTATTTTTTATTTGGCTGAAAATAGCTAGAATTTTTTTAGAATAGGTTACTTGATGCACTACGTAATAACAAAATTTATTAAATTTTTGCTTAGGTAACATATAACTAACTTAAAAAAATCGTTTTTTGTTGCAACTAACTAAATGTAGTCTACTAGTTCGTTTATTTAATAAATAAAAATAAAAAAATATTTTAATTTAAAAAAAAAAAATGAAATAAAAGAAATAATTCTAACTTAACTTTTAAACACTACCCTCTTCATATATCGATATGAATTAATAAATTTAAGACTAATATATTTATAATCTTTTTCATTGTCTTTGATGTTGAATATTGTTAGTGATAATAATTTTTCTTTAATATAAGTATAAACAAAGAAATTTTTTGATTATCACTCAAACTATTACAAAAGAGTTTATCTGAAACGTGGGTTCAATATAAATAATCCAAATGAGCAAATGAATTGACAAAAATGACCTACAATAAGCATAAAATTAATTCGTTTCATATAACCTCTAAAGAACAACTCCTTTTAGAATATTTAAGGAAATATTAAATCAAATTAAAATGCTTTTTTTTTCCTTTTAGTTAATTACTATATAATGTTAATAAAGCCTTTTTTTTTTCTTTTTTTATTTCAGAACGAATTGAAAAAGAGTAACTGTTTATGATAATCTCTTTGTAAGTTATCCATTTTTTGGTTTCATAGTTTCATGTACGCGTCATTTCTTGGCCAATAAAAACAATAGGTTAATATTTAATATTAAAAGGAACAATTTTTTTTTTCTTCGGATTTATTTCCGATACTGAATGTAACGAAGTTTTATTTAATATTTCCATTTTGGGTCGAGATAGTCGATCGCTTTTGAGCTACATGATCGGATCGGGTACCCGACCTGATCTAAAAATTCGTCAGACTATCAGGTCGGTTAAATTTTAACCCGATCCGACTAAACAGGATCAAATTCAGACACATGATATGTGATTTGCTCCTACTGTACAAGAAATTATCCCTAAAAAAAAAAGAACGTTAGTAATCAAAAAAAAAAATGAAACACCAATCCACCTTGTAATTTTGAAGTTCAGGTTGAAATTCAAGGCCATTCCTAAAAAAAAAAGAATAAAAAAAAAAGAGTAAATAAATAGAGACCTTCTTTATATTTTTTTTTTTTAAAAAAAAAGTAGAAGAAATGTTTATTTTTGCAAAAAAAAGAAAAATTAAAAAATTAAAAAAAAATAATAATAAAAAAATAAAAATAAAATATAACATAAGTTGTAAAACGTTTAGAAACAATAAAAATTATTTTAAAAAACTTCGTAAAAAAAAATGAAAATATTTCAAAATACCGTAAAGAAGTTTAAAAATGATAATCACGATCATCTAAAATCTTTGTATTACTGATTTAGAGAGACAACGGAAAAAATTATTGTCCGTGTTTTTATTCATAAATAAGTACTAAACAAAATAAACAAACTCATTATATTATTACTAAATATAATAATATAATAGATAATGTAATAATATACCCGATAAGAAGGAATTAATTATAACGATCACTCTTAATAATTAGATTATGCGGAGTTCACCTAAAGGATCTTATTTCTTCACGTGGCTTTTATTTATTATTTATAATAATGTACAGTAATTGCAAGCAAAACATTTATTGTCATGGTTCCCAGGAAATTTTACTTTTGAAAGACCAGAACTCAAGTTATCTACTTAAGATGAACATTACGCTGCTTATTATTATTTCTTGACCACTAGCTTTAATATAATTAACACTAATTTTCAAATTCTTGAGTTTAAATATCAATAAAAGTAGCATACTAAGTTTTAATTTAATCATGTCGAATGTACAATACATGCGAAAGTAAAGAAAGTAAAGTAATATTATTAATAAATAAATCTTGTTTCTTGAACGATTTCCCCTCATTTTTGGTGTAGCCACGTGACTTTAAGATGAAGTTTTGAATAAATTTTGTGCTTGTGTTCCGTCTTATGTGATTACTTTTTTTAAATATTAGGTGTAACTCTATGAATATTAATACACCACAAATTTTTTATTGTAAGATAAATTTTTCCTTTGAATATTTTATTTTAGTATCTACCGCGTTAATTTTTAAATATAATAATGTCAAAATTTTCTTTAATTTATTTCTTATTATGGATATTACTTCAAGTATTAGTTGAAGTAAATTGTCAATTAACGCCCTTTAAACCAAATGGAACATATCGCCATACTGCCATAATAAATTGTACATCTTAGGTGGTAGGGAGGTATCAATTGACACACCAGTAAAAAAACTTTTTATCTTAATGTTTCTGTTCCTTTTGATACCCAACGATTACCATGGCAAGACTTATCAAATATCAATATAATTTCATTACTTTATGATGCAACATCAGGTAAAGGTGGTGTAAATAATGATACATTATATTTATATGGTGGAGCTTCATTCGATAAAACAATGGCATTGGTTTATACATTTGGCCCACAACGCACTACATGGAATCATCAAAAAATTACCACAATTAGAAAATGGGATTTAACAGGAGTTATAGACTCTAATGGAAAATTTTATTTGTGAGGAGGTGTTAACGATAAAGTTGCTGTAGCGAATGATATGCTTATTTTAGATACAATAAGTCTTAATTGGAGTGAAGGAAGTTTAGCTAATGCACCAACTCATTATGGTGCTGCTTTATTGTTCAACAATAAGATTATTTATATGGGTAAGCCAGTAATTTTTATGCATTTCATGCATAATATTTTGTTAATTTTACTAATGAACATTTATTGTTTAGGTGGTACGAACGATATTAATTTTGGTAACACTTTGAATCTTACTGAAGGCGCTTTATCATTTAATGAGGTATCAAATATTTTAAATGCTTCAATTGTTTTTTTAAAGAACAATAAATTAAGTTACTTTTATAGGTTTATATATATGATACGGTTAATGATAATTGGGATACAAAAGTAAGCGAAATTATTTATAGTAGAAATTTTCATATACATTTGTGAATTAACTTATTATCAATTTAGATAATATCAGGAAAAATTCCTTCTAATAGAGTTGGTTTTCAACAGTTCTTGGTATGCAATTAAATAAGATCACTATTTATTATTTATTAAAAATTTGAATGTTAATAATATATAAACATATTTTAACAGGTTTAGATGATCAAAGTATTATAATTTATGGAGGATATTTTAGTAATCCTGGATATTTGGATACTACACTTTCTGTATTAGATTTAAATAATTATAATTGGTATGTACCAAAAATTTCTGGAAAAATTCCACATCCTAGAACTTTTCATAAGGCAAATGTAATTGGAAAATATATGGTCATATCATTTGGTAAATATAATATTCTAAATATTGTTATTTTAACATATTAATTATTTTTAATAAAAATCAATAAATTTTAATAGGTGATAGTTATGATAGAAAAGTTGAAAGTGATATATTATTACTTGATATAAGTAACAATGAAGAATACTATATAGTATGGACAATAAAATTTGATCCTTTAGCTTCAAAAAGTATACCATCTCCATCTTCATCACCATCACCACCTTTGTCACCATCACTCTCACCATCACCCTCTCCTTTATCATTACCATTATCATCAAAGTTGGTGTTATTGTAGGATCTTTATTAAGTGGTATTCTCTTATCAGTCGGAGTTTTCTTTATATATAAATGGTATAAAAATAGACAAAAACAAAAAACTATTTATGAAAAAGATATTCAAATATCTTCATTGCAGAAACCCATGGTTTGTTAACAAAGCATCATGGAATAATGTTTTTCATAATTTCATAAAATTTTGTTTACAAACATTTTTGAAATCATAATAATTTATAACATTGATCTTTAAAAAGTCAAAAATTTATTCTAGTTTTTTATTGCTTGAATGAACTTACGTCTATACTGTGGAAAAAAAAATTAAGCTTTAAAATTTGAAACATAACAGTACTCATATTTATTTTAATCGAATTTGGGTTAATTAAATTTTAGCATCAAGGAAATCATAGCATATGATTAAGCAAACATAACCTTAACATGCATAGTTTACATCTTAAGAAATTGAGTAAATCAAAATAATTAATATTTATTATGAATAATTTTAATATTACCTCTTAACATAAATTTCTGTCGATTAATTGGGAGTTACAAACTATTAAAACAAAATCCTAAAATAAAATTTTAAATAGAAAATACCTACGATATTTGCTGTCAACTGTCGATTTGTGTCTGACGTGCGTCAGATGATAGCTGCCCAAATAATGCTGGTCGACATGTTTACCTTTAATATAAAAATTTATCCCGTGTTTTTTTATTTCATATTATTTTTGTAAATGTATCATATATTCATATTCACGGAGTTTTTACAGAAAATTTTTTACAGGGTTAAGGCATTATAATATTAGATAATATCGGGCCGATAATGTTACTATATTTTATTTTTTTGATTGACTTTTGATGAATGGAATAAGTTTTATTAAGCAGAACAAAAACAGGTTAGGCTGGAATCATCAGACGCAAATCGACATTTAACGAACAACATTTACATATTTTTACTAATATTGAAATTCCGATGATTATTATTTTCGGGTTATATTTTTTTTGATGCATTAATCTGCATTATGATTGTTTTGCGTTATTAAATACATTTAGACAAGAAATAATAAATCATGTTTATTATGCTTATAATCTTATTTATTTACCAATTAAAATGAAATTTTTGATAGCATTTTTCAAAATTTTAAATTAACATAAAATTAGAATTACGTGGTTGCAAATGGACTGGTATAAATTTGGATAAACAATCAGAATTGGTTTGTTCTGAACTTCAAGTTCTTAATATATCTCATATTTCTTGTTTCATTGCTATAGAAAAACTACTTGGAGTAGAGGTATTTAAAATAATTGGCAGATTCTATCGCTATGCACTGTAATATATTATTATATAATTCTGATCATTTTATTCAAAGTATTTCTCAATTTTGTCCATGTCAGAATTATTGTAAATGATGAATATCTTGATAATATTGAATTACTTTATCCAATTGTAAATTATTAAATCCTGTCTTATTTACTGAATTTTATTGAATACATTAATTAGAGTTGCTCTGCAAACTTTATATAAAATGTTGTGATTTTAAAATGCAGTAACAAAATTGGATTGATATACTAATCATTGTAAGAATAGAAATGTTGTATTTATATTCTATTTTTGATTGGGATTCTCATGATTGTGTCTATAATTTAAATAATGTAAATGAAATGAGAATCGTGATTGAAAATAAGAAATTTCATAATTGTAAGTATAATGATAACTCTTAAGTGTTGTTATTAATTATTCTTTATTAATTTATTGTAATGACATTTATTTTTTGAGCGTAATTAAATTTGATGGTCAATACGGGACCCAGAAAACAATAATTAAATAATTACTGACATTATAAACTATATTACATCTGGTAAAAATGCTTCTTTAATTCTTATAGACTTATAACTTATACAAAGCTAAAAAAAAAAGTTTTTAACGTTTTTTTTTTTTTATTATAGAGACCAGTTAGTTCATTAACATGGGGTTACACAACGCTAATCAGTGCATCAGAAATAATAAGGCCCGAAAAAATTTTATTTATTTATTTTTTTTTGTTGTAACACTGTTGTAACTTCTTCTTTTGGTTAAATTTCCTCTTTTAGTAACTCATTCATGACATATTGAATAAAGTATAAATTGCTAGAAAAAATTCGTCTATAAAAAATAAAAATTTTTTCCAGTAAAATAAATCCCTAAAATAACCAAATGGAAACCGAATTTAGTAAATCAAATATCTCAAATAAAAATACTGATATGGTAAACTCCAAAAGTTGTCCTTGTTGCAATAAATCTTTTACTGAAGAATTATGGTGTATGGAATGTATTAATTCTTTAGAAGCTGCAGAAAATGGTGATAAAGAAGCAATGTTTAATTTAGCCAATACTTATTATAATGGAGAAGGAACAGAAAAGAATTTAGAACAAGCCTTTTATTGGTATCAAAAAGCAGCAGAAAAAGATCATACCAATGCAATGTTTGGTTTAGCCAATTGTTATTATGTTGGAGAAGGAACAGAAAAGAATTTTGAAAAAGCCTTTTATTGGTATCAAAAAGCAG
>JADRCO010001283.1:0-20660 GCA_021464525.1 Rhizophagus sp. LPA8_4_AMF | reverse complement strand
GTTACATGAATATTCGAGTCGAATTCAAAACATCCCTCAAACCCGATCCAACCCGACCCGTACGGAGCACTAGTTTTAGTGGACTTTTGTTTTTATGGAGAATGTCAACTGATTTACGGTACTTTTATTTCTTAATTTACTTGTAAACAAAAATAATCAAGGAACAAACGGAACTAACAAATGGGGTCAAATTTTTTTATTTCATAAGTCCAATTCCAATCAATGTAAAACATAATACAGTGTCTCTTTCTTACTATAATGAATTAAGCCAAAGTTCTTAATATATAAAGTAGTTTTCCATTCTAATAACTTAGTTTATTAAGGTGCATCACAACAATGTCGAATGGTAAGTTTTATGCAGAGGATGTTAACCATAATGTAATTAATAGTTATTTGTTATTGGGATATTTTTTGAAATTTCCGACTCACTCTGACTCTGACATGCCAATCATATTTAAAAAACACTATTAATATTCAAGAATGAAAAAAATGACAGGACCTTTGGGAAAAAATACTCGTAATGAAAGTAACACGCAATACTTAACTAGCAATAGATCGTTAATACTGCGGAAAAAGCATATGGATACAAAATCACATGATACAAACGACGTATATAGTCAAATTTCACAATAACACTAAAGGGATTTGGATGCCTCTGCGGACGATAAAACCTATTTTTTCTTTGATTTTGCTTTGCAGATGACGCTTCTTGATTTCAAGTTCATCATATGTGGATATCTTATCATACAGTTATCCAATCACCTGATTTACGTGTATCATTTGGATAGGTTGGTTTGACTCCGCTTTACATCGTGATTTCCCTTAAGGGTTGTATCTGATATCGTGCTATATACTGTATACTTTCAAGTTAAATCGAACTAATTAAAATTATAGTATTTCTATTATCTAAAATAGTATTGAGAAATAAAATTCTGAGATGGGAAAAAATTAAGATCCTTCAGAAAAAACAAATAAAAATAATACAGTAATAAATTAATAAACACAAAAAAAATTAAGAAAGCATATATTAATTCTCATTTCAATTCTTATCACCTACAAAAAGTAAGATATTTCAAAAATACATTAATTGCTTATTTAGTGTTAAGATATGTTGACTTTTATTTAGCAACGGATAAAGCAAAAGGTCAGGAGAAATATTTCATTAACTTTAGAATTGTATACCACATTTAATAATAAAAAGGTAAGGTAGAACCGTCCTTTTTAGGAATGCAAAGCTGCAATCTCGCGATTCCTGTTATGGAGGAATGCTATGGAGAAGATTTGGTGAAGTTATTTCGAAAGGCAAAAAGTGATGAGGGAATTAAGTATGCAGCAGAGATTAAAGATCAGACCGCGACCTTTTTATGAAATTAAGATTTACACAATTTAAGAATACTCTTTGAATCTTGATGTAATAAATTTGTGAATCTGACCTTATTGGTTAATGAAATATAACAATTAAGTTTCAATCGTACTAGACAATAAAATACATTGATACCATACCGGGTAAGTGCTCAGTAGATAACGGTTACCTTAAATATCAATATAAACTATAAAATGAAATACAGATTTTCAATGCAAAAAATTAAATCGTTTTATAATAGAAAAAAAGATGTAATAATACTTATAGACTTTCTAAGGCTCCAAAAATCATATTTCTATAATACGTTATTCTTACGGCCTTAGTAGGACCGAAAGATTATGAAAGGTTATAAAATGGACCTTATCTTTTCATTACAAAGAAATCATTTATAAAATTTTTTCTTTAATAAACAAATATTAATTTAGATAATACAAATAATGATACAACAGTTCTTATACCAATAAATAAAAATAAAAATAACTTGATGCTACATAGTACATTCGTTACATCTATGTATCAATTAGTGGTGATAGGTATAATGATGAGTCATATTAAGCGACATCGGAGAAGAAATTGGTATGGTAATAATTTTGAAACCTGGGATGTCAAAACCAAAGATTTCAGAATTATTTGCTCGAAAAGAATTAATCATGTTAAGCGAATTAAGTGGGGAAGAGACATTCCCGGTAAGTTGCGGTGAATTTTGATACAAAATCCGTTGTCCGATATATTGCGGAACATATGAGCCGTTTGCGGGATGCGAAGTTGGAACAACATTTTCGGTAGAGAATATATAATCTTGATTAGTGTCATTATTATTTACGGGTGTATCGTCTTTCATCACAGAAAAATCGTCAGTGTAGTTGCAAGAAGCATTTAAGTCATTGTAAACTGTTTGGAAACCTGGTAAATTTCCACTAGTAAAATTGTTATTATGTGAAGGATTATTTTCCATATTTTTTATGTGACGAAATATGTTAATTTCTTTTTTTTTTTGGTTTAATAAATAATTATAAATTGCGACGAAACAAAAGAATTTTTTTTACGGACGAATTTTATTTGTTCTTTTATAGGAAAACGTGTAATATAAAACATATATATTTATCAAACATATATATGTAAAGGAGGCGTAAATCAATTTCAAAAAAAAAAAATCATACAATAAACAAGAAATGACTGAAAGATTTTGGAAATTTCTGGAAATAGAACTTTAGGCAAAGCTTTTATTATGTATAATTGGGATAATTTGTTTAAAGCCACTAAAACAATGAATAGGAATCTAGAATTATAAGAACGTCAAAATTTCATTTCGGCTTTCGTTAATAATAAAATAACCAAAAAAAAAACTAATAATTTTAGAATAATTTCGTGATTAATAGTTAAAAAATAATGTAAATTTATATTTATAAATGAAGAATAAAATGATAAAAAAAAGGTAGTGCTTAACAATGAAGCTACTGGATATTCTTCATTAATCACCAAAATTTTTGTGATAACCTAATTCATTAACAAGTGCATTTAGGGGTTTCCAACAATGAGCAGGACATTTAAATTGAGCTTAAAAAATAAAATTATTATTTTTTAAAAAAAAGGGAAAAGAAAAATTAAACAGTAATAAATAATAAGTTTAATTATTTACCTTCAGGATCCGGTCGAGCTTGAAAAATAAATTATTATTTTTTTTAATAAAGGAAAAGAAAAATTTAAACAGTAATAAAATAATAAGCTTTATTTAATATTTACCTTCAGAAACTGTCAAAATTATTACGATCACGAAAATACTAGTAAAAAGAGCTTTGACATTCATTTTTTTCAATTATTTTTTTAAAAAGTGTGAGACGTTGTAAAAGATTATATTTCGATTTATTCAATTTTTATTATTGAAATATGAAAAATTTAGAATATTTAATACCAACGCACGCTTTTTATATTCAATTAGTGTTACGATCTGGATGAATCCATCATCCGTTCAATCCGGTCCGAAAATAAACGGATGATCCGGATGAAAATCCAGATTTACAGCTGTTTCTATGGCAACCCGTTCTATATCAAAAGTCTGCTGGTCTTCAGAAGTTTTTCGGCAGGTCCCCTGCTATTTTGCAGCAAGTGCGCTGCTGTAGTTGCAGCGCATTTAAATAATTTGCATACACTTCATCTTCCCCAGTATCACCAACAAATTTTCTTCCCTCACGTGACCTGAAAATATTCATCACCGGCATCACACTCCACCGCGTTTTCACTGTTTATATTTATCTGAGGGACTTGTTTTTTTTTTGCCTCCCAAAAAAATATTTTTCACATCCCATTAAATGTCACCGGTCACGTGGGGGAAGAATTTAATTATAAATTTATTTATTTATTTATTTATTTATTTTATTTTTGAAGAGTAGTAATCAAAGTCTATAACAAATACAGGTTAATAGTACCGAAGTACAATTACAACAAATATACGTGGGTAGATCTTCGAACCTCATCCCCTATGGGACCTCACCCTTCGATAGAAACTATTTGAATAGGTAGAACTACGCTAGCTAAACAAATCAAGAACCAATAAGAAAAAAAAGAGAAAAAATAAAAAAAAAAGGGTCTAGCTATAAGTTACAACCTATTATTAACTAAGATCTAGCAAAGGGGTTATACGTTAAAATAAAACAAATCAGAATTGCGATCGCTAATGATACGGTTAGATGGTATATTATTATATAATGATTTGACCCATGGCACGTTATGTAAAAAATTCGAACTAGTAAGATATATCCATAATATATCCGAATCCCGATGTCGTAATGTACGATTATATGGATTACTATATCCATAAGATGAGTAATGGGAACCACGCGTTTGAGTATGAGGAGTGGAATCTCCGTTCTGAGGAGAGCGATGGTATTTCTTGAAAGAGGTCCGGGTAACATTATTACGGCGTTTCCACGCTTTCCAAGCAACGGAACGTTATTTAATTATAAATTTGTTGGCGTTACTACGGTAAATATACACTTCAATAAGATCACGTGACTAAAACATGGATGTCGTCACCGACCACGTGATGTAAAGTATATTTATCTCAGCGACAGTTTTTTTGAGTGGTCTGATGCCTATTCGTCACCCCTGTAAGTGTATGCAAATTGTTTGAATGGTAATTCATACCATCCGATGAATGCTTGATAACATTTTAAGGTTCCTAATAAAATTTTTTTTCCAATAAATTGAAGATTGCCACGTTAGCCACTACAAGTTTTTATATAACCAAGCCCGATTTGTTATGATTCTTATAACTTAATTAGATTAAACAACTTTCTTGAATGGTTAAGAATCAAGAATCAATCAAGCAATATTACATTTAATTAGCTTAGGAACGTGGCATAATGTTTCTCCTATTATAAAATTTATATCAAATTATGTTAAAAGTTTTTAAATTAGCATCTTTATATATTTGACTTATAATTAGAAAATTTTTTAAACAAAGTAATTTAACGATAACTTTGTCTTTTTATTTTATTTCCAGTACGTTTAATAAAAATTAAATTTATTTTATTATAATTAAAAAATTTTCTAATGTTACATTTATTTTATTAACCCTTTTTTTATTTAGCAAAAATATAATTTTAAATACGATGTTTAAATAGTAATATGTATGAAACACGCAGTAATAGCAACCCCTAGGTAATAGTAAAAGATAATTTTCTCGCTATTTATGAAGCATTTACAACAGTAATATTAAAGGATATTCAATCAGAATTCCGATCAAATATCTATCAGAAAATAAGAAAAGTGGGTGATTATGCCCTAACCTCGGCTTCAACTATTGCAAATCAATTGATTGCGAATAATAAAATAAATTATATTTTGTTTTTGGCGACCTTCGTCATGGTGACCTGATCACGTGACTTTTTACTTAAATTTTATTGGATAAAATAATAAATAAAAAAATTTTAATTAAACGAAATTATTGTTTTTCTCTATAAAATAAAAAAAAATTTAAATTTAAAAAAAGGGATAAAATACAAATATTATATTAAAAATTAAATTTTAACAATAAGGAGCATATTATTTTTAATAATTTATTAAAAAACTAGGCGTAACCCACCGCGGCTTTTTGGAACATTTCTTGTATAAAGTATCAAGATTAATATTAAGACTAACACAGTTCAAACCAATTATTATAATTAAAAGTTAGGATTCCCAATTTTAAGAATATCCTTGATTGGTTATTGAAATATAAACTCACTTGTCATTTATGAAGACAACACAAATTTTGATCGCATTAGACAACACTTATATCGATATCACGCACAATGAGTAGATGCTCAGAACGAATTTTAACCTTGAAACTCGATTATCTTGCTGGCGCAGTATAATGTACAATTACAAACACGAACTTCCAAGAATCAAATTTCTATAAACCTGTTTTTTACGGAAATATACCTTTGTAGGAACTCTAAAGAGGTTTTATCTAAATACCGAATAGAAAATATCTTGAAAGGAGTAAAGAGTATAAAAGGGTAATTGAATACGAAAGAAACATTTGGAATTTTTTTCCAGATAAAATATTTATTTATATATAATAATATAACAATAATACAACGGTTTTAATAACTATGTTTTCTACTTTTAGTGATATAACATAAAAAATAAATAAAGAAGCTTTTAAAATCCTGATTACTAAATAATCTTGGTGAATTATAACTATCCTAAAAGATTCCTTAAGCTAGAAGAATTGTCTAAAAATAATCAGGTACCGACTAAAACAGCAACTAAATCAAGCCAAGGACTTCATTACTGATTTCTAATTGGGTTTTAGTTCATTGGAACTACTAGGCATAGGATTATAGCAGTCAATTTCTTCGCGGGCGACTTCTTTCACATGGGTCTTTTAAATATTTTACTTTTCCTTCAATCTTTTTTCAATAAAATAAATATAAATAAAGAGGCGGTGGAAGTTACCAAATAATCTTTGTTTTCATTGGCTAATTTCTTTTTAATTTCTTTTTCGCTATATAGTTTAAACTGAAAAATGACGGCAACAGAATCAACCAAATACCCATCGCCGCCGGCGGCCTACCCCTTTTGGCTTCTTTTTTTAATATTTCGCGGTGGAATGTCTCAACTATAATGATGAGTTATATTAAGTCACATCGGAGAAGAAATTGATATGGTAATACCTGGGGCTGGGACGTCAAAACCAAAGATTTTAGAATTAAACCTGTTAAGCAAATTAAGCGAGAAAGAGATAAATATTTTCGATAGGTTGCAGTGAATTTTAATACAAAATCTGCATTTCAATATATTGAGAAACATGCGAGGTATTCGTAAGGTGCGAAGTTGAAGCAACATTTTTTAGAGGGCATGTAGTGATTTTGATTAGTGAAAGTCATCAACCACATGTCCGAGCTTTTTTTGATGACTACGCTGGGGATCCTAATAGAGCGAAATCATGTTAAATTATACGTGCTTTCGAAGGAATTACCACAAAAATTAATAATCTTTTGAATTCTGACGGTACGTGTAATCGTAAAATGAATATTAATACATAACAATATGACGCTATATTTTTACTTGTTATTGAAAAAATGGCTCTTTTGAACCTTTTGTATTAAAACTTGGCAACTTCGTATTTAGAATTTCCAATAAAGTTCATTTCAAAGTTTAATGACCATGTCAATTGAGTTTTTTATTGTCAATATTCCTCTTAAAAGCATAACGATATCATTTTAAAAAAGTAAGAAACACTTTTTTTTAACGGAAACCTCTCCAAGCTAATAATAATGATATATTGATGCCATTTTAACTGTTATAACAACTACAAATTGTCTAGAATAAGGATGAATATTATCTATTATAATGATTGTGTTTAGACCTATATCGGCACATGGCAGGATTTTATCCGTCTAAAGATTCAGCCCGAATATACTAATGAGATGATTTACATGGCACCACTGCGTGTTGTGAACGGAAATTTTTTTTGTATGGTTAAGAATATAAACGAATGTTTTTCAAAGTACTTATAAGTCTAAACAAAAAATAATTAAAAAAAAAAAAATATCATAATCAAATCGATCGAAATGTATATACTAGGCAACAAATTCTATTGCACGTGACGATATAAATCTTCCCCAGCGTAACTAAAAAAGCTCGACCGTGATGTGGCTTTGTTTGATACGATATAAATATTTTTTTTCTCGCGTCAAATAGTTAACTTAATCCTTCTTCAATCTTCACCTGTTCACATATTTCTTTAAAAAAAGATGTAAAAAATATGAAGTATTAATTATTTTATATTTATTTTTTGGAAATCTATATCATATAAATAATTTAAAATACTGTCTTTCCTTTACTTTTTAATAAATACCGATATTTTACGTCCCTTTGAAACTCGAAAGTTTGTTTTAACAAATATTAAAGTATTTAGATAAAGTTATAGCCTTATGGGCGTTTTTTGTAACAAACTTGTATATTTTAAAATAAAAAAAGCTAAAATTTTTTATTTCATTATTTCATAAAATATATAAAGTATAAAATTTTTTATATTGTTTACAGTATTATTCAAATATAATAAAATAATATAATAAAACTATTTAAATGTAAATATACATTTCAACATTCAATCTTTAAAATCTTTAAATGAATTTCTTAATAGCGCTTAAAATGGGTAATTTCCAAGCTACGCAGATCCAGTGTACTTTACTGTTATTCAAAATATTTTTAAGAACCTAATGAATATTTTAAAAATTTTTAAGAGTCAAAATATTCAGTAAATTCAACTTGGATCTTGTTCTAAAAATCATCCATTTTTACTAAAAAAAATTATTAAATGTGAAATATCTTACCATCTAGTGATAATAAAAAGATGAATTATAGCTCATTAGAATCATCTTATCAGAGGTTCTAATGGTAGTAAAATTCATAAGGAATTGAAATTTATCATCTTTTTATTTAGAGAAATTTTATATAATCGGTGATGGTCCAGACCCCCTGTAAAAAAAATTGATAGGAGCAGGCCTCATACCACTCCCAAAGGATCTAGCCGCAAAAAAAGGAGTCGTGAACTCCGCAAATGATGATGATAAATGCTTCCAGTGGCAATTCTAGCAGAATTGCATCCGGTAGAGAAAAATGCGGAAAGAATCACACAATATAAGAAATATGAGACCAAACTTAACTTTGAGGCAGCGGCAAAATATCGGCCACCTCCAATTAATATTAAAATTTGAAAAATTTTTAAGCGACAATTTTTATAAAATTATATGATTTAGCTTATAAACACGGATTTTTTTTGTTCACTTTATATTACTTACAATCATGTGACATCATGTGACTATTGTGTTACCCAAACGCGACCTGGGTCATCTTATTATTGACTATTATCGTTTTAATTATATTTAGTTTCGTACTTAAAATTTTTCGCGGTAATAGTATTATAGAAGAGTTCTTTTTTTTATAAATTTTTTTCTCATATTATAATAATCGCACGAAATGAAAACTCGAAATTTTTTCGTACTTCTTCAAACGATTTTATTAGTTTCATCGTATTCTTTTATCTGTTATCGATAAAAGTAGGTAAGATGATATATTCAGGCTCATAGGCTTTTATACAACTTTCCAAAATTTTAAGTCTTAAAGCAATTCAGGATTTCGGTTCGGAGTATCAGCAATCCAATATACTCATTTTCGGTCAACAATATTTTTAATCTTTCTAATTAAGGTAAAGTTTCATCTCATTCGTTAATCTCAAATAATTTCGATTTCGGAGTTATTTCGACCCCCATTTCTCCATATTCTTCCTCATTAACCCATCTCCCTTTACCAGTTTTTTCATCACTAATAGGAACTACCGTAAGTAGTCTCAAAGATTTTAATAAATAATTTTTAAGAATAATAATATGAAATTTAATGACTGTCAATAGGAAGTTATTTAATAATCTACCGACTGAATTTAGTTCGTAAGTTCGTCATGAGCATCTAGTTTAGTAATCGAGAAATTAGCATCTTAATTGTTTCGAAAGATATCCCTCGCTAGTTAATTTTGCCGAGAGGTAGTTTTATCAAAATTACCTGACTGAATATTCTGCCCTTATTTAATTTGTTTATTATACCTTAAGAGCTGCTATCATTGAAAGACATGAGAAACTGGATTAGATTGAGATTTAATTTGCTTTTGTTCGTTGGATTGTTGGTTATTACTTTAGATATTTTTATCTCTTTTTTTTGTTCAGGTCTAAATTAAATAATGGAATGTCTGTGTCTGTGCCAACTTTGTTTCGTGTGTAAAAGCCAAAGAGGCTAAATTTCTATTTTTGGGTTCTCAGTAATTTGGAGAATTCCAACCAATTCCTTTCCAAGTCGGTTTAGAGCGCTCGTTCTCCCTACTAATTTAGCCCAGATAGTCTATTTACTTAATATATTTCAGTCCTTAATTTATCTCTTGTCATTAATTGTCTTGGTTTATTTCTAGTAAGTTACCTAACTCCTCCTGCTCTCTCCTCATTGAGTATTAAATTAAATAATCGGCTCGGTTGATAATGCCTCAAAAAACAAGTATTGCTTATGGCTAAAGTTATAAATTGGTTTTCACGTCCACCACTTAAAACATCTAGGGAAATAATTTTTTCTTCTAGTGAATTGATAATTTTCAGATTCAAAAAATTTATTCGGTATCGTCTAGTTTATGGCGGTCGCTCTTTCGAGTATCCGGAAATTTTTGGCGGTATTTTTCTTTATTGTTCTGATAGCATTTCCGAAGGTAATCCAAATTTTTCGGTTTTCGGTGTTTATTTGATAAAGAAGCAGTTTGAAATTCTGCATTCTACTGCTTGGTTGCTTGCCCTAACCATTTTCTTATTCTATTTAAGGAGCTTAATAGGCTAATACTAAGCGGGTTAGGGCAATTAAATAACAGTTACATAAGTTTTATCCCCCTTATAAATTTAAAACTTTCTACTAATTTTATTAAGTAAATCTCATCTAAACTTACTGAGTTACTGTTGTCACATAATTTATTTTATATTACTAGGCTCTAATTTTAAATAAGGTTGAAAATTAGGTTTTAAAATTAACCTTCTCGTTTATATATTTTTCTATCTATTTTCGCTATAAACAATTTTTTTTTCGTCAATAATCATTCTCATCGGTTTTAATTGTTCGTTTACTTGTATGATGTATTCTTTTTCCGGAATTTGTTTGAATGAAATATTCCATGATTTATTATTTACTAATTTGCACTAAAATTTCTTAGGTAACATTTTTTTTTTTACTTTTCACTGGCTATTTGTTGCTGACTAGAACTATCTGGCTAAGGTTAAATCTATGCTAAACACTTTGGATTTTTAATGAATAGTATATATTATCTATATATACTTATATTTTAACAATATTGCTAACCTCCTAATAAATATTTCTTGAATAATATTCCACCGAATGAAACTAATATTGATAATATTAAAATCGGCTTAGTGATTAGTCCATATTGGACCCTTACTCTCTCGCGTAAATAGCTATTTTCACCTTCTAATTGACGTAATTTTATTCGTAATTCTTTGTTACCCCTTAATAATCCATCCGTATTTCGTAGTTGTCTAAACCTTTCGTCTATTTCGTTTCGTCTTCCTAGTCTGTTCATAATAATACTGCTTACTATTCGGTGAATTCTTTTTACTCCACAAATATCCAATCATTAACGCTAAAACTGCTACTAAGATCCTGCAAATAATTCACAGAACGTAGTTCGGTTTCGATAGCTCCTTTTTTACTTTTTGCCCCTTACTTTTTTGAATAATCTTTCGTACGGGAAGGAAACCAGTCAAAGACAACCTTTATTTTATATAAATTAAGAAAGATAATTATTTAATTGAAACAACGAAAAAATCTAACAGGCGCAGTACATTAACAAATGAAAATGATTACAGATAGGCGCAGTATGAAATTCAGGATCAAATTTAATGTTCCCTGGTCCTTTTTATACATATCGATTCATCGATGTAGATCAGTGTACTATCACATGTTAATGCTAAGCCACTCAATTCAAAATTCGTTCAAAACAATTCTCACAAGAGAAAATAAATAGAAGAATAAAAATAAAAAGTAATAAAAAGTAATTTTTAAGCCTCCTTCAAAGTTATATCTTTAAAATTATTTTTGTAACTAAGAAATTACAGAAGAAAATAAGATTTTTTTTTTTAAAAAAAAAAAAATAACAAAAAGAAAGAATAAAAAGTTAAAAATATTGAATATAACAATTTATATAATTCATAATATGACCTACCTTAAGTTAGATTGGGTTGTAACTATATCAGTTGGGTTAGTTGGGTTGAAACGAGTTTCTTATATTTTTTTTTTGTCTTTAGCGTTAAGGTAAGATCAAAAAAATATTTTTTATCGATCCACAAATTCACCTGATATGTAGTCCCGTGTATGTTGATCATTTTGGTTTTAGATGAAAAAAATTCGCGCAGTAAGGCAATCCAAGTAAGTTAAGTAGATTGGCGGATATGATGTTACACGAATATTTTGCGTATTTTATCACGCGACATTTGTATCAGCAGATCAAGGCGAAATATTTCAATGAGAATTATGTTTTTAAATTTTAAATTTGTTTATTGGCCTTAATTGGTCGGTATTACAAAAAGACGTATCCTTTTCACGTTCTCATTGAAAGTATTGCAAAAAAGATTTAACCTTAAATTTTATTCATTGTAAGATTTAATATGTCTAATTTAATACTAGAGAAAAATGATCAGATTTTGTGATACAGCTTATTATCTGCAGTATATTATCATATACAGTATATGCAGGCCAAGTGATATAATACAGAATCTTAATCACACTCTAAATAATCTTTTTTTCATAAAAATGACTCCTCTTCCTTATAAAAAGGAATCTCGGAATTTTGTCTGAAATTTGTCCTCACCGTCCGGAATAATTTTACATTTCAGTACATTTTTGGACGTTTTTTAAACATACCCGGTCATCCTCGCATTTTCAAGTATAACTTACAACAAACATTTCTATTGTAAGTTGGATTCATATGATTTCTGTTTATGATGCACGTAATCTTTTACTAGCAAGTACGTTTAATCATTGCCGCAGTACATTTGGCATACTGAGTGCGTGTATTAGAACTAGATAGAACCACCCACCTCTTTCCTTCGAATATGCAAATAATAGTCAAATAATCTTTTAAAGAAAAAATAAAGTACGATTATATTACAGTACATAACTGGAAACACGAAAATAAAATCAACCAATGAAAAGACTTTATTAAACTGACTCAGATCATCAGGCGTACATTTACGAAAAAATTTGTACACGAACTATCGAGCGTATATACTTTTTAACAATTTAAGTACCATCTTACATTTTTTTTTTGAAAAAATAAAAAAAAAAAATCTTGTTTAATCTAATTTTTTAAATATATTTCCGTATATAAACATTAATTTATTGTTTTTTTTTTTAATTTAATTATTATTTTCTTCTCATTGAACGAGACCTTCCCAATTTTGTTGGTGAAGATTGATCAGGTGATAATAATGATGATTGATCATCTTTTTCAGGTACAATAGATAAAGAAGTTGAACTTTCAGAATTTTCATCCGATTTTTCCGATAATGGAAATGTCATTGATTCTTTTAAAGGAGAAGATTTTAATGGAGATTTTTTAAGTTTAGAAGGAACACTACGAGATAAACCACGAGAACCAACATTTCCAACTTTTCCACTTTTTCTACCCAAACCACCTTTTTTACCCTTTCCTATACCATCTAAACATCTATCACCAAGACAAGGTTGACACATTAAAGCCCTAGTAAGCATTTTAAACATGAAATAAACAAGTAAATCACCTTTATTAACTCTCCAAACATCAGCCAACCATTGAATAATATTTAAAAGTGAAGTCATAATAATAGCTATAATTGAAACAAAATAAGTAGCTCTAGCGAATAAAGCAGCATTTTGAACAGCTAAAGTAACTTGAGTTGTATTTGAAGGAGAAATAACTTCACCAAATTGATCTTCAGAATTTGGTTTAGGAGTATAACCACTACCAATTAAAGTTTCATCACCATGAATGAAAGGATCCAAAGCTTGTACTCTATTAGCAGCAGCAAAAATAGCAGCTATTATAATAACTACTTGACTTAAAAATCCCAACCATTGAGAAATTTTAGCATCTAAACTTTTAATAGATTCAGTATAATCTTTTGCTTTTGGCATTATAACGTAAATTATTTGAAAAGGACCACCAAAATACATTGGACCACCTACTATATTAGGTACAGGTTTATTTAATATTCTAGCACCTACATTTATAATACCACTAATTAAAAATACACCAGTTTGTAAGGTAGTTGTCATACCACTTATTTTTGCTACAGCTGTTAAATCACCAAAATCCCATTCTGGTATATTAAAACTTCCCAAGAATAATTCAAAAAAGAAACTTTGTACCGAAGTAGATTCTCCTAATAAAGTTAACCAATCCATAACTAATGATGTATAATAAAGACCTATAGTAATTAATATATCAAGTTTATTAATTCTTTCAGTAATTAAATCAGTTTCTTTTGTAATTTCTTCAGGAGTATCAGGGTCAATCTTTCGTACTGTATTTTCTAAATCATCTTTAATTCCAACTTTATCAATTACATCTAATACATTCTTTACAGATTCACCTCCAGTCATTTCTTCTTTATTATCTTTTACATTTGTTTCTTCATCTTTTTTATCTTCTTCTTCATCTTTTGGTACATCTATTACGATTCTTCCATTTCCTGGTAATTGTTTTGACATTATAATGATTTTTGATCAGCGATAAGGAAAAAAAAAAAAAACTACATAAAGATCATCATCAATAATTTAATCGAAAAACTCTTTTTTAAACGAGCTCTTTTAAATTTTTGTATATTATACACATAAATAATATAAATAAGCCTTGATTGTGATCGATTAATTCATTTAATATATGTAATATATTTCGTAATTAAAATATCTAAGCACTTAAGCCATAAAATTATGCTAAGCCACGATCGGAAGTAAGGATTAAGAATTATTAGCGTGCGTAAAGACTAAACCAAGTTTAAGCCACAAATTACGGTACAGTAAATCATTCTTTTTTTTTATATTAAAAAAATGAATGAATGAATGAACAGAATAAATATTGTATAATGATTACCGTACCCTGATCCTAAAAAAAAAAAAAAATTTTTTTTCCATTAAGAAATATTTGTAAATAATATATATATATGTTTTTTTTTTCCGTAGCGAAGCATTAATAACATCATAATAAGCATAGCCAAATTATTAATCTACTTCCCGTATTTCTTATCAATATTATCCATGCCGTATATGCGTATATTTACAAAATAGTAAGGTGATTTGGTGATAATAAACAATACTAATGATATTACATATTAGTTACCAAAATTCAAAATAAGGTTTACTTATATATATAATGGTAATTAACCAGCCGATTATATAATTCATGTGATAATGGACATTGTACTAATGATTACCAATCATTACCATCAGCGGTAAAATAGAGATGTTTTTTATGTGATTAATGCATTAATGAAATGTGAAAAAAAAAAAAAAATTTTTTGCCAAAAAGCAAACATAGCATGTTGCATATTTCTTTGTTAAAAATGACCTACAGATACATGAAACTCGGACAAGTTTTTTTATCCCTAAAAGGAAAGTTGAACAAAGAGGAATAAGAGGAATGTGAAAATCACGTTTTGGCAAAAAATCTTTTTTTTTTAATATATTTAAGAAACCTTCCTGACATCGAAAAGATCAAAAATATTTTTGCCGTAATATTTATTATTACTCTTTTAATATTTATTAAATTACCAAATTTGTTATATGATAATTGTCTCCTATACGTCGAATTTAATATTCAAAGAAAAAAATCCTTTTTTAGTAAACGTATCAATATGCGTGTATAAGCCGTAAAAAAAAAACATTGTATGATAATATTCTCTGAAATAAATTGTTAAGCAATATGTCTTTATAATTTTTTTGACAACTGCAGAAAAAAAAAAACAAACAAAAGTCAGCCAATATTTAATTAGCCTAATTAAAATGAATAATTATTATATATGGAAATTTGAATGTCATTTTGTCATTAACGAATATTAAATATCTTTATTTATGTCTATTGACTTAAATGTGAACGTTTTTTTTTTTTTGTTTCGCGATATCATCATTGGTGCAGTGAGCACTGCAAAAGGCTGAAATGATACTCATTCATTAGTATAAATAACAGTGCTTTCCTAAATTGTAAAACGAAAAAATGAATAAAAATTAAAAAAATAATCGAAAAAATTAGAAAAATACCTGTGAAAAAAATGCCGCTTTTCGATGCTAATGTGGGTTGATATTACAAAGAATATACGCTATATATGTTTTTAATTATTTTATAAATAATTACTTTTTTTTTTCTCTTTCAGAGTAAAGATATTATTTTGAATTTTAAAAGACAGCGAGGATATGATTCAAACGACTATGTGGAAATTAATAAATTGATTCCTCAATACACACCAAAACAAATCCGTCATTTGTAAGTTAGTTAATTTAATTCTACCTTATTATACTTTTGAAATTATTTTTATATATATTTACTTTTAATTTTTAAATATAGTTGGACAAATATACTGGATCCAAGATGTAAGTTTTGACGACTTAATTTCTTTATTTTCTTTTCAATTAATCAATAATTAAATCATCATCTTTTTTATAGTAAATCATAGTCGTTTGGATAAAGAAGAAGAAGAGTTTATCGTTACATGGATTGAATCAAATCGAGATCCAAATGGTCCAATTAATTGGGGAGAAATAATTAATGATATTCTACAACGGTTCGATAAATTACGCTCCAAGAATAAAATCAAGAATTTTTGGTACTCAAGATTAAGACGCCGTCAAGGCGGCCAAGTAAGAGATTATATAACAAATAGTTTAAGAGAGTTTGATTCTATAAATAATACTCTTCAATCAACTATTACTTCTCGCTTTAACCCTACTAATTTAATCTCTCGTAATCAAACAACTAATTTTCCCTTGATTCATTCCTCAAATCCTAATATTTCTTACACTAACTATTCAATCCCTCAACCTAATTCCGTTCATTACCCCCTTCAATCAAATAGTATTCCTATTACTCCTCACTTTACCCAAATCCCTCAACATCATACCATTCCTAATATTCATCAGCCAATCCCCACCATTTATTGGCATAATTCAACTGTTCTTCAAACTCTTCAACCTAAACCAGACCCCCCACAATTTAACAAACCTCATACGATGAAACCTATTTAAACAAAAAAAAAAAAAAAAAAAAAAAAAAAAAAAAAAAAAAAATAGAATAAAATAAAATAAATCGAAATCAAAATCAAATCTTGTTCTTTGACAAAATAAATAAATAAGTAAATAAATCCATTATAGTAATATTTAAAGTTATTTGAAATTTACTTCACAAAGAAAAATTTTTTACAGTACCCTCATTTCTTTATAAAGAGATATTTACATATAAAAAATTAACTAAGGAAGGAAACATCAAAGCAAACCATATCAATTAGGTATATGTTATTATAATGGATATGGTGTCAAAATTTTTCGAAGGATTTAAGTAAAGCTTTTTTAAGTTATCCAAAAAATGAGTTACAGTATAATGAAAGGTAAATTTAATATTCAATTATAGCAGAATATAAACAATCCACTTAACAAGGATGGGATTAAATAAATAATTGAAATGTATAGTACATTTAAATTACAAATGTATAATTCACTTAAAATAGATCCATCTAAAATGTAAATTAATCTTGCTACAGATTGGTGTCTTTCATGGTCATAAACATTTTAATACTTTTTGAAAAATTTAGCCTTAAATATGTGCTTAAATAATAAAAAATAATAATTAAAAACACTCAAATAGTATCAAAAATAACTTTAAAATGTATTTTGAACTTAAAAGCTACATTTTGAAATCTTTAAGAGTCAAAGTTATTCTTTTACTTTGAAAAAATTAACTGCAAATGCTAATTTCTGGCTTAGAAATTTAATATTAAATAAGTGTAGATTGAATTCACAAAATATTATCATGATTAACGTAAAAAAAAGCAAATTAAAAAAATTTTTGCAGTCTAAAGTAAATTATGGTAAAAAATGAATTTCAATTCTGAAAATTGTGATATTGTATCAGGCGATGTAGTATTGTGAACTCATTATTATTATTTCTATATCAATTAAAAAGAGCTGGTTTCGCAGCTTTCAAATAAAAAAATTTCCACGTGATTTGGAATGATTCCAGTTTTTTTGTCACACTATTATTTATATTATTTATATCAATCGTTCATTATAGTAAAGACGTGAGTTTCATGACATTACCGTCACACACACACACACATATTTATATTAGCGATATATAGTACTTACGGTAAATCACACCCCCCTCCCACATTTCAATATGCTTCATTTATATTATATATTAGGTAGGAACGCCAATACGGTCAAAGGCTTTTGTGATCAACTATAAAATCGTATTATATGGATTTCATTCACACATAACCCCACTTCAAAATCGTATTAGATACTTTCCTTATATGGATTTCAGTCAATTAAAATATTTTTATATTTTTTTTTTTATGTGCTGCGACTGCATAGAATACAAAAAGGAAACGACGGAAATAGTGTATGATCAACATCTTATGAAGAAATTTTAAAAATACGTCGATCATCCGGTTTATTTCCAAACACCGTTCAAGTTGTTTTTTTATTATAAAAGACCTAAAAAGACCTTGAATTTTCTATCACAAAAAAAAAATACTTTATATTCACAAATCTCATAATTTAACTATGGATTATAAACTCTCATTTTTCGAATCCAATAATTTACAATCAACAGCTGATGTTATTCAACCAGAACAAGGATATCTTCCAAATATCGTTGCTTCCAATTTTGACTTTTCCATGAACGATAATGACACGTTTCCAACATCTCATAATTACTCCGTTCATCAATCCACATTTAATGAAAACATCCCAATTTCGCGATCCTACCCTCCAATTGATTTACAACAATCAACTGCTGATATTCAACCGGAACGTGAACATTCTTCAAATATAAATTACAATGTTGTCAATGTTGACTTGAACGACAATAGTATCCCCCCAACATTTCACACAAATAATAATCACTTCAATCAACAACACACGTCTAATGTGCAATCCTATCCTCCTCCGATCACCTCTTCGTATGCGCAACAATACAGTATGGTCACCCGTCATCGTCGCAACCTATTGAAAATACTTCTTCTCCATTTAATACGACAACTATTAACCCTTCTCAATCTGAAATATTTAGTTTTGATATTCCCGGATTTATAATCATTGTGCCTACCTTCGGACCTTCCCTCAACAAGATAATACTTATTCGAATTATTCTTCCTCGGATATCACGGATAATCAATTTACTCAATTCACTCAACCTCGACAATAAAATTATAATTGAGTAACGTATGTAACTTTTGTGTGAATCTAAATTTTTTTTATTGCTTTATTTTTATATTTTATATTTTTATTTATATTCTTATATAATGTATCTCTTTATATTGATGTACCGTATGTTCATGTTTTAAATATTATTTATCCTACAAACGAGAAATAACTTCAGTTCCTTGTACCCGAGTATTAAACAAAAATCTCATTATTATAATTAATTTATTGTCCGGAGCGAAGCGGAAGACACTATATTTCTAAATCGTAACATTATCACGTGTAATCAATTACTATTGCGCCCATCTTTGGATTCTCATGCAAGATACTTGGAAATATTTCGCTTGTCAATATTTCTTTTAGTAATAAAACTTACATAATTAAAATCCCTAAAAAAATTGGTCTTTTCGCGAATTTTGTTCTTTCATTTGACGCATTTAGCGTAAGTTAAATTAATTACCACTAATAATTCTTCTCTGACTAATTATAATAACCAGATTTGAATAATTTATAGGATTGTTCGAATTGTTTAAAGATTCAGAGATAATTTTACACATTACACACGCACATGCTATAAATTAATATTGAATCATTTGTTTATGGACCATTTTAATAATATCATTTGTCCACCTAATACAATTTCGCACATGATCTGCAAAAAATCTAATTATGGCTTTTCACGTACTTAATGATGATTGGTTATAATTTAATTTAGGTATAAATCACGTGAAAATACTGATAATTTGTTCAAGGGCTGAGTATTAAACAAAAACTTTATTGTTCTAATTAGTGATTCATTAAATTAATTCTTTTTTTTTTATATTTGCATGAGAAGGAGCTTGTTTCCATGGTAAAAAATCTTCCCAAGGATCTCTCTTTCATTCTCATTAAGGTCTTTAAGATATCGAATAATGGATTTATATGTTGCTTATTACCAGTTGACGAAGCCTAGGACTTACCAGTTAACGGGGCTGTGTACTTATCAGTTGACGGGGCCCAGATGACGAGGCCGTAGACCTTTCAGATGACGGCGGTGCTTCTGACCGCAGGATATCGGCTATCCCACATTTCAATATTGGATGTCTCATAAAAATATCAGTCATTAAAATCCCACATACTCTTCAATTCTAATTCTTAAATTTTTTAGAGAGCGAAAGAGAATTTACACATTACACACGCGTATGTAATCTATAAATTACAAGTTGAATCACTTATAATTATAAAAAAGTTCAAATCAGAGATCTATCTTAATAAATTTTATGTTTCAAAATATTTTATACATATATATATATTGTTTTCCCGCTTTTTATTTTTTTGATAAAGTAATAATTATAATTTTTTGGCCAAGAGTTTATATTTATAATAGGGTAGGAGAACCGAATCCAACGAATTCCAGATTTTCCATTCAAATTCCGAATTGAAATTTCATAACTAACTAAATGATTGAAGAAATAGCTTGATTTAATCCGAATTTGGCGATAGAAGTTAGTCAATTCCAAATTTCGCATTATTTTTTTTTTCACATTAAATTACAAGTGCATTATTTTATACCTTTCTTATTATTTTTGCCATTCAAACAAATTAATCTGGGGTCAAATAGACAATCCTTTCATTAATGAAAAAGATGAAAAAAGAATTTGCTGGTTAAACTATTAATTAGTCCGAAGTGTAACGAAGGACTATATAATACTACGCAAAATGAATGCAATGTCCGGATGTCCGTCCGGTAAAAGTGTCATTCTTGATATGTCGATAATAAGAGTAAATATATGTCTATCAAAAATCATACCGTCAAATTAGGTGAGATCTACAGGGG
>JADRCO010001282.1:0-20678 GCA_021464525.1 Rhizophagus sp. LPA8_4_AMF | reverse complement strand
TTAGGGGATTCACAACTGTAGTTCTGGTGTGTTGGAATCGTGAGGCTGTTGTGGCCTTGAGTGAGCCTTCATACCTAATATAGGCTATGGAAGGGTTTCTAGATGGTCGTTCCATTGCTCCACATATCCTTAGGTTTGGTGGTCCTATAGCCAGGTGTGGGTTTTTAAAAATAATAGAGCGCTTGGTTTAACCTTGTAGTGTCACTTAATAAGGAGCCTGTTACGGGTTGGGATATGGTTCCTTGGGATCATATTTAGGCTTCACGTTTCTCTAGATGCCTATGTGGTCTTATATCATGACCAAAAGAAGAAATTTGACTTGCGTAATCGGTTTAAAAAAATAAAAAAAAAAAAAAATTCAGCTTGATTATTGGTGGATTTTCTGTAAAATATAAAAAAATTTTTACTTTCACCTTTAATTAATAAAAATGTTACTAGATGTAACTTTGCAAAAGAAACAACTTTTACTAAGGAGATAGAGCTTAGTATAAGTTTATAAAATTTTTATTTACTTAATATATTAATTCGTGATCCATATATGTCGATCAGAACCCATTCAATTTAATACATGATATTTATCCAAAGTTACATAATTTTTTACTTTTATATCACTGTGTAGGTCCTTTTCAACTTATCGTGTAATAGTGCTTGTGACACCATTTTTACTAAAGCAGTTGTTCTATTTTTATTGAAGCAGGTATTTGTGATACAGTTTTTACCGTAGCAGTTAGTGCCGATTCTACCATGGCAGTTGGTGCTGTTTAATAGATAAGAAGTATGAAGGATAGAATATAGGTATATCATGTATATTTTATAATTAAATAATAGATATATCATGTATATTTTATAATTAAATAATAGATATATCATGTATATTTAATATATTTTATTTACAATTTATTGACATTTAATATACAATTTATTGACATTTTATAAATAAATAATGAACATAAAATGGATAAAACTGTCCATAAATTGTTCAAAATCGGGCTCATTTTTCCATATATATTTCATCTATGTTCTGTATATTTTATGTTTAAACTATATACATAATGCGGTCAAATTGTGTTTATTTTTATAATAAAAAAAAATGGTTATTTGATGTACATTTAATGAAAAAATATTTTTCATAGGGTTGTATGATTTGAGTCTGATGAAAGATTATATGAACCTTTTTTCATCAAGCACGATGCGCTTATAGATACTGTATTCCATTTGTTTTAAAAAAAGGATCATCATTTTTTTTTCAGATAAGGCAACATAATAATCTCTAAAACTTCTTTATCGGGTGGCTCCTACGTCTTTCCTTGTCTATATTCATTAATAATTATAACCACATTGTCCAGAGAAGTATAATCTTTTATAGGTTGTGATATAATCTTGGGAGGTTCTTCTTCCAATGATCCACGATGGAATTTACTGACTGTATCGACAACCTCTTCTTCCGTTATCTGTGTATCTTCTTCAGTTGTCCTACTATATATCGATATTGTTGGTGTTTGTAAAGCTGGAATGCCCTGATTCAGGTTAAATCATCAGCAAAATAAATTTTTTTTGAAATTTTATGTGATTATATTGAATTATCAATTTAATCCTTAAAAATCATATTTTTAAACCACAATATAGTTTTAATATACATTGTGATTTTATACAGAGTTCACTATATAATCTCATCTATCTATTCTTGGCTTGCCGAAAGTGGTGATTATAGATAGGTCTGATTGTAAAAAGGAAATTCAAATCTAATTTCAAAAAGTTGTAATAAATACTAGTATGATAAAATCCAATTTTCAGATGATATAAAAAGTACTCCAAAAACAAATTAAGAATTTGAAAGAGAAGCCTTATTGAAATATAAATTCTTTAATTATATTTTGTTACAACTACAATTATATATTTTGTGAACAACTGGATATACTACTAGAAATGGAATCCATTGTGAGCGGACTCTGGAGCAAAAAAAAAAGATAAAACAAAATTTGCGATTTCATTTGCAATGATTACTATGTGAGTGCATGTATAGGAGAGAAAAATTTTTCATGGTGCGTGTAAGGATGGCAACGGTCATGATCATTAACCGGTTATGACCGGTTATAACTGTGACTGATACCGGTTGGTCAAAAGTCAACGTACTAAATTTCCATTGACATAGCGCCCCTGGTAACACAATTATAACAAGGTGGGAATCTGATTTGGACAATGGTATCACCTGATTAATCTGATGTTCTTTGTCCTCACCTGGAATTTCAGTTTTTCAACCCTCATATAATCCTATGATAGTACCTCATAAACATTACAGATCCACCTAAAAAAAAATTAATATTAATAACCGTTTTGTTAAAAGTATTTTAAAGAAAAACAAAGAGAAACTTACTGAAATTCATGTACAAAGAGCCAAAGAACCCAATTGTCTAATAAAAAGAAAGAGAACAAACTGTCAGTAAATGTTCATTAGAAGATGGAGTAAAGAAGAAAAGCAGAAAATTTGCACTTACCGAAATTTCATGTCCAAAGAAACCTAAAGAACCACCCTAAAAAAATGGAAAATGTTAATAATGTTTGTTTAAAGTAGGATAAAAATAAAAAAAATTACACATACCAAAATCTTGTGCCAAAAATTTTTTTGAAATTTTGAAACTAAAAAAAAAATTTAAAATCTCGAAACTTTTCAAAAAATGTTAAAAAAGAAGTTTAACAGTTTGATCGAAAAAAATAATTAATTAATTAAAAAAGCTTCTCAATTACTTAAACTTTTAAAAAAAAAATTTAAAAATTTTTGATAGTTTGATTGAGAAAAAATTAAGAAAAATTTTTGAAAGCACAAAACTTTTCAAAAAAAAATTAAAAAAAGAAGTTTTGATAGTTTGATCAAAACTTTTAAAAGAAAATTAAAAAAAAAAAATAATTAAAAAGTTTTGGCTTTAATCAAAATTTTAAAAGAGTTTTAGCTCAAAACTTAATTCAATTGCCATGACACACATGATATATAAATGCCTTTTTTAACATAATTACTTTTTTTTATAATTATGTTAATAATAAAAGTATAAAAATTAATAAAATTCTATTATTAGTAAAATTATAGTAAGTGATAAAAATTAATATAAAATTTTATTATCAGTAAAATCATAAGGATAAAAAATAAATAAAATAATTTAAGTATCAAATTAGGCGCATATTTAAATTTAAGTTATCAGCTATTAATTTAAGCTATTTTATTCGTATTTAATTTAAGAAATTAAATGCATATTTAAGTTTAAGCTATTAATTTAGGAATCTTACCCAATTTTTGGATTATGGAATACAATTCGAAACTTGGGAGCAATTATATATAAGAAATACATATTTTTTCAACATGGTTTAATTCGTTATGAAGTTTTAAATATTTATTGTATTATGTTTACTGAAATAAAATATATATTTACAAAATTTTTAAAATTATTTACTAGATGTTTAATAATTCTTTACAGCCTCGTTACTAAATTCTAAAAAAAATATTTTACCAAATTTAAAAAACATATTTACTGAATAATTACTAATATTTAATAATTTTTTATAGCTTTAATAATAAATTTTTTATGCGTAGTAACGATTTTTTGAATAGGTCGTGAAACTGATCTGCAATCGTCTTAATGCGCAGTAACTGCGTGTGGATTAATGATTTACCAAATCGTATCGAATTTATGGTTAAAAGTTACACTATCTTGTTACTATTTGTCACCATGTTGTTACTATTTTGTCACTAAATATGTGTTTCAGCAAAGTATTTCTGGAGACTTTGAATTTCCTAGTAGAGATAATACTAATGTTATTTTAAGAAATCCAAAGTTTCTTTTTGTTTTAGTTTACAATAGCTAGGAAAGAACTTTTCATAATATATTTGTAAGTTATTTCATTTTATATTTATTTAGTAAATATTATTATTTAAAATTAATTTTTATAATATAACTAACAATAAACTGTAGTTTAGTCGTAAATTTTGTGACCAAGTACAGTGTCCTAATCATGTGAATTCCGTGTGAGTTCCATGCAAATTCCGTATCCAAATTGTATTTTTAGTCATACAGAATTGTGCCATATGGGCGGATTTGGCTCACTTGATGATCAGAATGTCGATCATCAAGTGAGCCAAATCTGCCCATATGCATTTTTCTGTATCCTTTCAACGGACTATTATGATACGTTATTTCTAAGGAAAAAAATCATAAAAATATTATTAAAACGTATCCAGTTTTTTTATAGGGAGTTATCACAAAATGTAATTGTTTAAGTCAGTTTATGTTTTATTATTATGATTGAATTAAATAGGTACTTTATTGACGAGATGGTTTTACATGTAGTAAGTAATTACCGCAATACTAAAAAATTTTAAGGAAAAAAAAATTAAATTTTTCTTTTATACAGGGGTCGATTATTAAAAGTAATTTTGGCAAGACCCCCAGCAATATATGAATAGGTCAAGAGATCGTCACTCATTTACTCATTTTGTGCAGGTTTATCAATCATTTACTATAATAAGAAAGCAGTATGTTAAGCCCGACACGATCACGTGATTGATAAGATCATGTTGTCTCAGCGGCTATTGTTTTTTTTGTTCGAGTGCCCCAAAATTGTCACCGCTGTGCCAACCTGGCACACAAAAATGATTGTTATTAATAGCTCCACGCATCTCTCTTCAAGGCCAGAACTACATAATTTCGTCCGGAATTATCCAAAAAAGGAAGGATCCATGTGTTTTGGTTCATTTTGCTGCAAACTCCGTATTGTTTATTTGTTACCTACCTTTTTATATATCCTATATTTGGCATTATAATTTTGGGACATTGAAATTTGATATAAACGGGATATGATTATATATAGGTGATTGACAGGTGCTGCATAATTATTTGTTTTTTTGTTTCAATATTAAAATATAAACAAATCCGCTTTGTTAATAATATCATTTCACCCCTTTTTACTGCCAAATAAATCAATAAACTTATAATTGATTATTTAACTTAGTTAACTTAGTTAACCGTTAACTTGGTTAATTAAAAATTCTCAATTTATTTGTCAAACATAAAATCCCTTTTTTTTATAAATCATTCGTCCCATATAAACTTTTTATCTATGGACCAAAAATAATTATATTATTACATAATTAAACATTAAATCATACTAAATGACAAGAAAAAAAGGACCTGTTTGGGATCATTTTCAAATAATCGGTGATAATTTCAACAAAGATAACAAACATCCTCACGTACAATGTAACTATTGCTCTAAGGACTTCCAACGAGCTGTTCCCAAAAGAATGCAAGTCCATCTTAATAAAAGTGCCCAAAAGCACCGAATAGTGCAAAATTCCAAACTGAGCAACAAAATACTTCACTTTTAATTGATAATATTGAAGTATGAACGAAGAACAAGGTTTATTAGCTAAACCATTAGAATTATTATTAAAAAGAGAAGTAAAAATGCGAACGAATAATAATATACAATCACTTTCCCTAAGTGATTTACGCCATCTTGGTTATTGCTATCAACGTGGAATAGGAACTGAAAAGGATGAAAATGAAGAATCTAGATTATACAAAGAAGCGGCTGAGAAAGGTCATATTAAATCAATAAATGATCTTGGATATTGCTACCAACATGGAATAGGAACTGAAAAAAAATGAAATTAAAGCATTTGAATTCTATAAGAAAGCAGCTGAAAAAGGTGATATTGATTCAATATATAACCTTGGAAAATGCCATTATGATGGAATAGGAATTGAAAAAAATGAAAGAAAAGCATTTAGATTATACAAAAAAGTGGCTGAAAAAAGTCATATTAAATCAATAAATGGTCTTGGATATTGCTACCAACATGGAATAGGAACTGAAAAAAATGAAAGTAAAGCATTTAGTTTATATAAAGAGGCGTCTGAGAAAGGTTATGTTAAATCAATTTATAATCTTGGATATTGTTATCAACATGAAATAGGGACTGAAATAAATGAAATTAGAGCATTTAAATTGCATAAAAGAGCAGCTGAAAGAGGTGATATTGATTCAACATATAGTTTAGGAGAATGTTATTATTATGCAATGGGAACTGAAAAAAATGAAATTAGTGCTTTTCAGTTATATAAAAAGACAGCCGATAAAGGTCATATTAATTCAATAAGTGATCTTGGATATTGCTATCAACATGGAATAGGTACTGAAAAGAATGAAAACAAAGCATTTGAATTTCATAAAAAAGCGGCTGGAAAAGGAAATATTGAGGCAATTTATAATCTGGCATATTGCTACGAGAATGGAATAGGAACTAAAAAGGATGAAATTAGAGCATATAAATTATATAAAGAAGCAGCCGAAAAAGAAAATATTACTGCAATTATTAATCTTGGAAAATGTTACCATAATGGAATAGGAACCAAAAAAGATGAAATTAAAGCATTTATATTATATGAGAAAACAGCTGAAAAAGGAGATATTACCGCAATGTATAATCTAGGTTATTGTTATAAAAATGGAATAGGAACTAATAAATGGAATAGGAACTAAAAAAGATGAAATTAGAGCATTTGAATTTTATGGGAAAGCAGCTGAAAAAGGAGATATTACTGCAATTAATAATCTTGGCAAATATATCGAGATGGAATAGGAACTGAGAAAGATGAAATTAGAGCATTTAAATTGTATGAAAAAGCAGCTGGGAGAGGTAATTTTATTGCAATTAATAATCTTGGAAAATGTTATGAAAATGGAATAGGAACTGAGAAAGATGAAATTAAAGCATTTGAATTATATGCGAAAGCAGCAGAAAAAGGGGATATTACTGCAATCAATAATCTTACAAACTGTTATGAAAATGGAATAGGAACTAAAAAAGATGAAATTAAAGCAATTGAACTATATGAGAAAGCAGCTGAAAAAGATAAGCTTTAATGTCAAAATTGAGTAGTTATACAACATTATAGAAAATAAAATTAGTTATTAATCAAGCATTAAAATTACACAAACTTTTCTTTTCAGTAGTATAGTGTATATTATAAAATTCCTAGATAGATATTAAATTGTAAAGCTTTAGAATAACTATAAATCTAATCCAAGATGATGTATTAGTTATTGCACAGGATGTTGTATTTATTTTATTGAACTGAATTTAACCATATAAATTTAATTAAACTTCTGCCCTCAAAAATTTGATATAGTCGTACTTAATTATGTCATGTGATAATCACATAAAGGATAGTAAAAAAAAAAGAGAATATTCCCATGATATATACTATCTTCGTTAACACATCATCGTATCATTAGTGAAAATTTGTTTTTCATTATTTGTAATAAATTGTTCGAGATAGTTTATGATAAAATAAAGAATTTATTGAATTTACATCACTACAGATCAATACACTTATATGTTATATCGTACAATTGAATTTTGGATTTCTAATTAAAATCTTCTATTAAAGTTATTAAAGAAATTTTATCTACACTGGGGTGTTCCATCAACTAATTAAATCAAACATATGTAAAGTATCATATAAAAATTTACTATTAGAGATTTTTCTGCCGATCATTTAATTTCTGCCGTCAAAATGATTTTTTTCCGGAATTTTTATCACATTTTTTTTCTCGTGTAACTTTTGAGCTTGGATTTCACGTGTTTTTTTTGAGTGGCGGGCTTGCTTTGAAATGTAGGCATTTTCCTATTAAATTATCCGAAATATTTAAAATTTAATAACTCGCGCGTTATTAACATTTAAATAGTGCTATAAGCTTGTACGAATACATGATGACTTTAAGTAAAATGAAATACCTTGTTTTTTCAATAATCCAAGAAAAAAAATTTTTTTTATTCAGTACAAAGTTTTAAGGAAGTTTAAGTTACTATTTCCGAATAACAAACATTATTTTTTTTCGAAAATTGAGGTATTTCACGAAAGAGAAAGATATTTAAGATAAGTTAAATGAAAATAAGAAGAAAAATTCCTAGTTATAAGAGTCACGAAAACATGTTAATTTTAATAGGAAATTAGTAGTAATTATTCGATTATATCTTAATTACGATATATTTAAAATTCTTTGTATAAGCGGTCTTTTCATAATTTTAGTTAATTATTCTTTGTTACTAAATGCATATCAATTGGCTATAATGCAGTTTGGTTAATCTCTTTAAAAAAATAGCCAACCGGAAAAAATTTTCCGGTTTATAAAGATTCTATTTTAATTTCTCTCTTTTAGGTTATCTTACAAAGATTGGATAATTGAAATTTTTATTCAAATATTTACTTATTTTATTTTTGTATTTCATATTAAAATATTTTTTTTTTTGAAAGGAAATTTTTATGTTATAAACTCATTTGTGTACACGGTTTAAACTTTTTATGGATAATGCTTATTTGTTGTCACAAAAAGTACGTAATTGCATTATAATATCTCCCCGCTGAAACAAAAAGTTTAATCATGTGATTTTTCATGAAACAAATTCATTTATACGCGACCATATTAAGACTAGATTATTTAATTATTTGAACTTTTTGAGGGATGTAATAATTTACTTTATTATAATGAATAATAATGAGTTATAAGTTTGCAATTATTATTAAAATAATTATACGATTTTGAATTAAAGAACGATTTTTGATTGAACAACTTAAATTAACAAACTTTTTAAAGAATTTTATACCATTATTTTACGTTGAATTCCTAAATTAGGTTAAAAATTTTATGTACGATTAAATTCATCTTTTATTACTTCAATAAAAATTTGGTGCATTAAAGGTATCGTTATATACAGTTTGAAGTTGTCCAATAAAAATTAAATATTTATTGATGCTCAAATTATTTGTTTCATTATTTATTACAAATGCTTGTTGATCCGCTACTCTTTATTTACTTTTAATTGGTTATTGTAATTAACAAGTTTTTTTTTTAAAAAATCTGTATCAAATATTTCGAGATTCATAATTTAATAAATATCACATAAACATGCTTGAGATAAAAAAAAAAGAAATTATTTTTATTATTTTTTATATTTTTAAAAAAATTACGAAAAAAAAAAAAAAATATTTCATTTTAAATTTACATAATTCACTAAATTTCAACATTCCTTTTTTTTTAAAAAAAAAGAAAAACATACAGTATATTATTATATAACGTTCAAATCATGATTTATAAAATGCGATTATTCATTTTATTCCTTCTCAATTTAATAGCGACGACAGCATTTCCGATGTGAGTTTATTGTATTTTATAAAATTCAAAATTCAAATTAAATTTAATTAATTTAATTTACATTAAATTATTTTATTCTTAAATTTAGTGATATCACGTCAAATAATTTAAGAAAGAGAAATATTCTCGATGATAAATTTGTTCTTACAATACTTAAATGGGCTATTATTTTTGTCGTCGTTTTTTTAATGTCTGCGTGTTGTGTTTGTAGACGAAAACGTGTAAAGAATAACGAAAATGGGAATGATCCGGTTAATAATCTGATCACTCATTCACTTAAATAGTTTAAATTACTGTATGATAAAAAAAAAAAAGAAAAAGAAACAGGTTTCTTTTCTTCTTTAACAATAATTTAATAAAATATTTTTTTTTCCTTTTAATAGTAAATAAAATAGAATTAAATTGCGCGTAATCGTGAGGCTAAGTTGACGAATAAAAATATCTATTGTATTATATATTTAATTATGATATCAGTTATTATATTTTTATATAAAAGTGGAGATATACAAGGAGTAATTAATAGTATGCTTATTATTATTATTTTACAATAAAAATCCCCCACCTTTATAATTATATAGTTTACATTATAATTATCAATCGATTAAAAAAAAAAATAAATATCTAAAGTAAAGTAAAGAATACACCAACTAATCCGAAAAATATACCGGCTAATATCATAGATTTAGGTTCTAAAATTATTGGCTTATTAGCATCACTACCTGGCAATAGACTTGGACTTGGTGAACTAAAATTTGGTGATACTGGAGTTTTAGGAACTCCAACAGTAATTGTAGAAGTAGGTTCTGGTGGTAGTTCATGCCCAGGTGCTTTTGATGGTAGTGCACCTTTAGGAGGAATAGGATCTATTATAGGAGGTAAACCAGTGGGAGATGAAGCAGGTGATGAAGGTGGAGATTTAGGTGAAGAACCTGGAGGTGAGGAACCTGGAGGCGAAGATTTAGGTGAAGAATCGGATGGAGGTGAAGATTTGGGTGAAGAATTTGGTGGTGAAGATTTAGGTGAAGAATGTGAAGGTGGTGGAGAATCTGAAGGTGGTGAAGATTTGGGTGGAGAACCTGAAGGCGAAGAGTCGGGTGAAGAATCTGAAGGTGGTGAAGATTTGGGCGAAGAATCTGAAGGTGATGGAGATTTGGGTGGAGAACCTGAAGGCGAAGAATCGTCTGGATGCGAAGATTTGGGTGAAGATTTGGGTGAAGAACTTGGAGGTAAAGAATCGTCTGGAGGTGAAGACTTGGGTGGAGAACCTGAAGGTGATGAATCAGGTGAAGAATCTGAAGGTGGTGAATCGGATGGAGGTGAAGACTTAGGTGATGAAGAATCTGGAGATGAAGAATCGGGTGAAGAATCAGAAGGAGGTGGAGATTTGGGTGGAGAATCTGAAGGTGAAGAATCGTCTGGAGGCGAAGATTTGGGTGATGATTTGGGTGATGAATCTGAAGGTGAAGAGTCGGGTGAAGAATCTGAAGGTAGTGGGGATTTGGGTGGGGGTTTTAGAGGAGGTGAAGATTCATGTGAAGGTGGTGAAGATTTAATAGGAGATTTCGAAGTTTTAGGAGATGAATGCGTTTCACTTCTACGAAATTTAAAATAAGTTAGGGAATGATAGATAAATAACTAATATCAGATGTGTGCACTTACGTATTTGCATCACCAGAATTATGTTCACTAAAAAATATCGATATCAAATTTGAAATGAATATTGGTTAAATAATTGAATAATTGCATAAAGAAAAAAAAAAATTCTTAATTATTTACTGTGATTGTCCTGATGAATCCTGGTTTTGTGACCCTTCTTCATCATGATCATTATCATCTTTATTTTTATCTGATTCTTTTGGGCCATCATCATCGTCATCATTGTCGCAGTCGTTGTCGTGGTCGTGGTCGTAGTCGTTGTCGTTGTCGTTGTCGTTATCGTTGTCGTGTTCGTGTTCGTGTTCGTGTTCGTGGTTGTCGTTGTTGTTGTCGTGGTCGTGGTCGTGGTCGTCGTCGTCGTCGTCGTCGTGTTTTGATTTTTCCTTACTTGTATGTCTCTTATGTAACACCTTTGTATTTACATCGATTTCATATCTATCTTCGTGTGCAACTGTTAATAAAATCGAAGTAATTATCAATAAAGATAATAAAATAATAATAATTTGAATTCTCATTATAAAATATTATTTCAAAAAGAAATCATATTTCCCATTTAACCTTTATTTATACATATACATGATACGGCGAAATTTTTAGCTTGTGGCTAAAATATTTGTGGCTTAGCACATAGCAAATAAATTGGTTATATCCGTTTATGGCTTTGACTGAATTGTGAGATCTAACTGTTTTTTTTTGTAAATCGTTATCTAAACAAAAACAAAAGCATGTTAAACTAATTGTATGCATATCTTTATTTGACCATATTAAATAAAATATATTAATATACGGTTATTACAAAAGTAGAAACTATCGAATTATTCTTACACTTTCCTGATCAGGTTTTTCATTTTCAAGAATTTAATTGAAAATATATTGTAAGCATATCCTTGGAAAAAATTTCTTACAATTTGAAAGTTCCTCATATTTGAAGTTGAGGTTATGAATGTGTGAAGTATGAACACAAATCACAACTTTATTAATTATTATTTATATTGTTGATTTTTTTTAAATCAATGTATTTATTGATAAATAAGTAACGGTATTAAAGAAGCAGAAATTAGCAATATCTGAGGGTGCACTTCTAAAAAAAAAAAGAATTTTGAAAAGTAAAAAAGTATTAAAGAACTTGATCTTCGTACTTTAAAAAATGATTAAATGATTAGCAAATTACTCTGTAAGCATTAAGTAATTGTTTAGATTTATACTTACGTCATCGTCTGTTCTAGATTTATAATAGCCTAATTTTGCGGCTTTGTAAGTTGTAACTAAACAAAATTTTTGGTCTTTGATATCTAAATAAATCCCTTTGTGTATACAAATATTTTTATCCTAATTGTTATAATAAATTTTGTCGCTTCTAATTGTTTATTCCGAAAATTCTGGAGGATTTTTTCTTCAACTCCTATGAAAAGTATTTAAAATCGAAAATTAAATGTGGTTTTCATAATTTTTGTAAATTCATGTTTCAAGCCTGGATTTATTTTAATGTAAAAGAAAGCTTGATATATGATGAAACATAGTAAAATTTCCTAAATATCTTCTATTCAATTTTTTTCGGTTTATAATTTTATTTTTGTGACGATCTTATTTGTTTGTTAATGGGTTGAAGTATTTATTATATAATTTTCTTAATTTGCTGCGGTTAATTATTCCATTAATTTCCGGAGTTATAAATTCCGACATTATAACATTATCATATTATGTTTATGTAGTAAATCAACAAACCCAGTGCTGCTAGCTGCTACAATCATGTTCTGATGATCCAAAATAAGAATTATCATACGATGTATATCAATACCATAACCAATAATGGGATAAATAAATAATATAAATAGTATAAATAAGTTTACTTAAAAAGATATAATAAAAAAGGTATATTTTTTATATATAGCCGAGAATAATTTTGATCGTCAGAAGATTAAGACACTTAGGTAAAGTATTTTTTTTTTTTAAAAAAAAAAGATAATAAAATATCTTTTTTTTTTTTTTTTTGATGTCGTAACACTTTTGTGGCTTGTAAAAAAGATATTTATGGAAATTACTTTTACGCTTTTTTCTATATACAGTAGATATATATATATAAGTTGTATAAAATATTAAAATATATTCGAGGTAAAGTTTCGAAAAAATTTTTTTTTAACGTTTTGTCTTCTCTATTTGCACATTTACGTTCACTTATTTTCTTTTTGTCTTTTGTTGTCATTATACAGTACTATTTTTACTTTCGACATTATTTTCTATAGACTATTTATACGTAAATTCACAAGAACATTCCTTTTTTTTCATGGTTTTTTTTTCATTTTTAAATTAATTCGATTAAAATTTTATTTCTTATTTTTAGGTTACCTTTAGAATTAAAGTATTATATCAATAATGGAACGACGTTCTAGGAAAGGGGATATGGATTTTGTTTTGAGATTTGCTCCACCTACAAGGGAACCTTTTGCAGAAATAAGACGACTTTTTCCTTCAAGACAGATAAATATACACGAAGAAATTATAATTCATGGGGGTTTATATGAAATTGGAGAATCTAATGAATCTAATGAAGAATTATTAAATCAATTAAAAATTTCAAATCAATTAATTGGAAATATTGCCGTTATCGGTGAATCATCAAAACATTTTGATGTTTTGATATCAGATATTCTCGATTTAATTAAAAATATTTTAGAATTATATGAAACTATTCAATTTAACAAAAAAATTTGTGATTGTTTAATTGATAGAGTTGAAAGCACTGAAATGTCTATTAAATCTTTAAAAAGACATAAAGAAGAAAATGTTGGATATTTTTTACAACAAAATATTTATTACGGTTATCATAAATTTATTGATTTATTGGAGAGGATACGTCATTTTATTACTGATATTTCTCAACTACATGGTTTAAGAAAATTTAAAAGTGTTGAAAAATTAAAAGAACATTTTAGAAATATTATTAAAGAATTTGATGATCTTGTAATTGATTTACGTTTGAAAGTTACTTATTCTAAAAAAGATCAAGGCGTAAGGGATGATGAAGCCGCTGAATATGATGGTGCCGCGTTGACTAAGGTATGAAATTTTTAATAAATTTATTTATCATTATAATTTAAATTTATTAATAATTTTTGACGAAGGAATATTTAACTTTTTCGTTTCTCTAGTTTTTAGAAAATGTTGATGGTGGGATTACGACATCGAATAAGAAGATTAATCCTATATTTGATGAAATAATTATCAAAAGATCACAAATATCGGATTCAAAAAAAGTCAAATTTCAAACGAAAAAGATAACAAAACTTGATACGAAAAATTATGATAGTAATAATACTTTAAATAATAATAATAATAGAGGGGGAAATATTCATAAAATGTCTTATGAATCAAAGTTTGTGGCGTGTAAATATTATGATAGTGAACAATCACCAAGGTTCGATAATGAATTAGCGATGTTACAATTATTAAATAATTCGGATAATATTATAAGATTTTTAGGATTATCAGATTTAGATGAAGGTCAAGTATTAATTTTTGATTGGGCTGAATATGGTGATTTACAATCTTTGTATGAAAAGTATACTCTTGATTGGCCTGTAAAATTAAATATTGCCTTAGGAATTTGTCGTGGGTTATCATTTTTGCATGGTTGTCAAATTCTTCATAGAGAGATTAGATGTCAAAATATTATGGTAAGTGAGAATCAAAGTGGAATTTTTTATTTTTACGAATATTTTTAAATTAACTGCTATTTTTTTTTCTTAGGTCAATGAAAGACTTGAACCAAAGGTAGCGAATTTTAATTTTGGAAGACCCGCTAAATATAGTAGATATTTTGTTGAAAATATAACGGCGGTGGTCCATTGGTTAGCGCCTGAAAAACTAAGGCAAGGAACAAAAGTGAAATTTTCATCAAAATGTGATATTTTCAGGTTCGTACCTAAAGAATTAAATGTATACGATCAAAGTGGTTACGTTAATCTTAATATTTTTTTTATGTTTAGTTTTGGTATGCTTTTGTGGGAGATAGCGTTTGATGTAATTCCATATAGAGATTGGAGTTATACGAACATTATTGATCATGTTAAAGCTGGTAAACGTGAGAGTATTGATTTTGGTCCAAATCCATCTGAAGTCCAAAAGGATTTTGCAAAAATAATTCGAGCTGGTGAGATAAAGTTATTATTAACGCAAATTAAATCTTTTTCGACCTGTCAAATTTTTCTTTATTAATTATAATTTTTTATTTTTTAAATTTAAATAGCATGGCAAGATGATCCAACACTTCGACCGGGACTCCATGAGTTGTTTAATCAATTATACGATTTAACGCAAAAATATCCTTTAAAAGAATTCACACCGCCAACCAGAAAAAATGTTACGACAGATTTGGACAAAAAACCGAGTAGTAGTAATTTAGATAATAACAACAACAACAACATTATCATAGATGGAGATAATGATGATCCTATACCAGAAGTCACGGATTATAAGATTGATTTTTTACCAATGATTCAACCAATATTGTTGATAGAAGAAGGTATAAAATTACATAAATCAGGAGAACGTAAACCGGCGTGGGAATGTTTTCAATCGCATGCAAAATTAGGTAATCATTATGCGAAATACTGGAAAGCACATTATTTAACGGAAGGTTATCATATTCAAAAAGATATTAAACAAGGAACGAAATTTTTTAAAGAAGCTGCTGATGAAGAAGTTGCTGATTCACAATTACGTTACGCTTTTTCCCTTTATCACGATCAAATTATTCAAGATACTGATGCTTTCTTACAATATTTAACTTTAGCAGCAGAAAATGGTAATGCTACAGCACAATTTAATTTAGGTAGAATGTATTATGCTGGTATGGTTGGTTTAAATAGGGATAAAGAGAAAGGTTTACAATATTTAAAGATGGCAGCTTTAAAAAATCAACCAAGGGCTATACAATTTTTAAATAGCGTTAAGATTGATAGATATATTTAGATAGATTTTTTTCATTTAAGTTTTGTCTTGTTTCTTTTTACCTTTCTTTTTTTTTTATATTTATTTTATATATTCTATATATATGTCGTATGTATTATGAAATTATGAAACAATAAAATTTATGTTCTAAAAAATACTGATCACCTTTATGACCCATTCATTATTAGTTGTAGACAGTAAACCAGAAATCTGAAATACATCAAAAAACATGATAACATGATTATTATTAGTATCAGGTGCGTCGTCACTTGATAAAAATACGGCAGTCGTAAGATTTGCAACGTAGGAAAGATTACTTTGCGAAGGAGTCGTACGAAAATAAGTAAAGAGGCGGTCTTGTTGATGTTTCAATTTTAATAGTTATAGATTATATATATACAGTCTGACCCCATATAGTCACCTAATTGGTTCCACCAGAATTGGCGATGTTATTTGTTTTTTATTTTTATTTTTATAATATAGACAAGAACAGGGAAATAACAAAATTGGTCGTTAAAAGTAATACAAATACAAGTCTAAACTAAATCCTCATGAGTTACGTCCAACCCGCCATATGGAAGTCGCCTTGCCTTTTATTAATATGAACTTAAGACATCAATCTATAGTAAAAAACGAACGATTAAAAGAAGAAATATAACTACCTAATTAAAAAAATTGAAAAAAAAAATCAAAAAAAATGAAATGTTCACCGACTATAAAAGTCGGTACGAGTAATTCGATTCTTGATATGTATTGACTGTATCCACGTTGAGGACCACATCGTGTGATCTACCATTACCGGTAAAATCGTTGTTAACGCCTTCTTTTTCTGATGTTTGAGGTATTTTATTAATATTTTAAATTAGTATTCATAAGTATTTTTAAATACATCTGTATTCGTTAAATACTATTTAATAAGTACCTTGACAAACATCATGATGAATATATTTCTAATTTTATTTATTTTAAAAGTTATACTCAACAACAAATTTAGCTACATCAGTTATAATATTAGAACTATTACTGTAATATCACTAATATATACATTATATTAAATACACTAAATACAAAGAAGAAAAGAAAAATAAAAAAAAAATGCTATAACTGGTTGATTTAGACCATTTTATTTTAAAATATTTTATATACCTACCATATCTTTTCAAATTTAATCCAAAAATTTACTGGATTTGAAAGTCTTTTTAAATTATTTTGTCTTATTATTTTACTAAAAGCTGTGGTAGTATTTAAAATCAAGTGATGCTTAAAATTGGAAGAATACAGTATATTTTAAGTAATAGATTTAATAAGGCCGCTCCACATAACTTAGGGATCACAATCTAGGGGGGGGGGCAAAAACATGACCAGAATTATCATAATTTCAGCCAGAGTTATAAGCAGCAATATATATATCATGCGATTTGTGATTTTTATCAATAATTCTGGTCAAATTTTATAATTCTGGCCTAAATTATATGTATTATTTACTCCCATTTTTCTGAAAATTAAAAATATTCTCATACATTTCAGTTCCTACTCCATTTTTAAAATACAAATTACCTATTTTATAATCATAAGTAATAAAATCATTATCTTTAAATAATAATTCAAGCTTATTTAATGCATGAATATTTCCTTTTTCAGCAGCTGCTTTATATAATTTATATGCTTTAAATTGCTTTTTTTCAATTCCTACTCCATAATAATAACAATCTCCTAGCTGGTGCATTGCACTAATATTTCCCTTTTCAGCTGCTTCTTCATATAATTCAAATGCTCTATATCCATTTTTTTCGGTTCCTATTCCATAGTAATAGCATTCACCAAGTTGATGTATTGCACTAATATTTCCTTTTTCAGCTGCTTCTTTATATAATTCAAATGCTCTATATTCATTTTTTTCAGTTCCTATTCCAAAATAATAAAGAATTGCTAAAAGCAAAGTATTTTGCTGTTTACTATTATTAACTAACAGGTAATTAAATATTTCATTTTCTTTTATATTTTTTATTATTAAATGTATTTTAATTAACTGAATAATATCTCCTTTATCAATTCCTTTTTGAATAGAATTTTCATGTTGTAATATTATTTCATTAATAATAATTTCATTCAAATCAATTAATTTTAGAAGGTATAATACTTGTTGCATATATGGTCTATTGTCTGGATTAATTTTCCAGCATTCTAAAAATATTTAAAATATAAAATGTTATTATTATCAAGTAAAAAAAAATCAATAATAATTAAAAATTAGGTTTATAATAAACAATTATACCTGTATAAATATTAATATAATCAATTGGTGTATTAGGAATTGAAGTTTCTCTTTTTCCATTTAATATTTCCAATAATAATTTTGGCTTTTGGAAAGAATTATAAGATTCAAATGGCTTATGTCCAGATGATATCTCCCATAAAAGTACACCAATACTATATACGTCTGATTTTTTATTTGGTTTGTAATTGTAACTTGTTTGGTTTTGAAAATGTTGTGGGTCAATATAAGGTAATATTCCAAAAATGTTTGTTTGGGTTGATACTTCAGCCAATCTACGTGAAAGTCCAAAATCTGCCAATTTAAGCACATTTTTGTGAACCAATATGTTATCTGAATGCTATTTATAAAATAAATTTAATACTTTCCTGTTTGATAAAATCAAAAAATTGATAAAATACTACTACTTACTAGATCGCAATGAATAATATCATTTTGATGTAAACATAATACTGCATCAGCAATTTGAATAGCGAACTGTAATTTCAAATTCCAATCCAATCTGTTAAAATTATTTTTTAAAAAGTTTCCCAATGTATCACTATCTGCATATTCAAGAACGAGCAAATAATTTGTGTCTTCATTATCTAAAAATAAAATATATAAATAAAATATTTAACCTTTTTGAATCATTTAAAAAATACTACTTACATTTTCTTTTAGTAATACCAAAAAATTGAATAATGTTAATATGAAGATTAACTTTTTGTAATAATTTTATCTAAATAGTAAAAGTATTTTAATTGGTTTGTTAACTTATTACAACAGTATGCATTCCGTGCGAGATATACAATTCTCAAAATTATTAATAAGAAAATATTAATAGCTAATAACATATAAGCATACCTCGTTAACAATTTCTTTTATTATAAGTTGATTATTTTTAAAATATTTTAATGCAACAACAGTATCTGAATTTTTCCAAGTAGCACTGTAAACTTTACTGAATCCTCCGGAACCTATATGTTGAATATTCTTAAATTCGTTATAATCATAATAATTAATATAACCTTCAACAATACCACTCTCAAGCCATTGAATCTGTTTATCAATATTAATATTTTTACTATTGGAATTGCTCGCCATTTTTTCTAAAGAGTTTCGGACTTCAAAAGTCCGAACAAATGTATTTTATGTATTACAAAGTTTCACAAATTAAAAACATACGATCTATTGATCTACCACATGATCTACAAAATAAAGCTGCGCCCTATATTACAAAATTTACAATATTTTACGTACTACAAGAATTTTGATTAAACTTAAGTATTAATAATGTTGCTTGGAATTATAGGAAAAGTAAAAGAAAATGTTTTTTTTTTAAGTTTAAAAAACTATAAAATATCTGGTAACGAAAATTATTATTTGCTCAAAACAAGACAAGATAAAAGGGTGGCAAAGTTAGACTATTTGGATACCCAATAATCCAATTATTTATTATACTATTAGATTTGAATAATGTGGACATTACATTATCTAACAGGATGTCCAATATCCAATTATGTAAAATTAGGCATCAACCCTCATAAAATAGTACTGCTGTTAACCACACATGAATAATAATATTTGAAAATTGAAATATTGAAAATATGGAAGCTTTTCATGTTCGACAATCTTAAAGTTTATCCCTGCTGTCACATAAAAATTTCAATATCGCTCTATAAAAAAGCAGATACATTTTTTATACTGAAAGATACATTTGTATACTGAGAGATACGTTTTGACTTTTGATACATTTTATATACTGTATATTAAGAGATACGGAAAATGCACAATTCCGTATCTCTGGGAAAACATATCACATGAGATATGTAATTGTGCTTTTTCTGTATCTCTCAGTATACAAACATAACTTTCAGTATAAAAACGTATCTACTTTTTTTATAGGGTCGTTAATTATAACGAATTTCAATTAATGGCTTGGGTGGTTAAATGAATATATGGAGTTACTGCTCATAAATTTTATGGAAATTAGAACTTCATAAGAAAGTTAAACTTGTGATGGCTTATTACTAAAAATACTAGAATATTCCAAATTGTTAAGAATCAAAATTCGGCATTTTTATTTTCAATGTTTAATGTTTTGTGGTTATTCCATTGAAAATGTTCAAATGAATAACAAAAGAAGTGATAAAACTTATATCATATATTTGGCGATTGTTATTACAAATCAGGTATACAAGTTGTCTGTATTTTTATTTCAAATTAATGTTGTGATGACAAGTACTTTGTTATTTAAATAAAGGACGAATCTACTTGTAACACCTGTTACATGTAACAACTTATATGCTAAATTAATCAAATAAAAAAAAATAAAAAAAAAATTTTGAAGTTAATACTACTGTTAAAAGCATAAACAACTCCATAAGCATTATTTAGAAGGCTATAAAATTTTATAAACAAATAGTTTTTTACCTGCTAAACAACTTTATTTAAGCTTAAAAGGATAATTTCATTTAATAAAAGTGTAGAAATTACGTTCTAAAATTAAGGAATAAATAAGAAAAAAATTTGGAAATTAGTAGTTTCAATTAAAAAACATTTTGTAATTTCATAAGTATATCTTAAAACATTTTTAACTTTGATAAAA
>JADRCO010001281.1:0-20679 GCA_021464525.1 Rhizophagus sp. LPA8_4_AMF | reverse complement strand
ATTTATAGATATAAAAATACTGTTCGGCAAATTTTCAAAAAGAGGAATAAATTTCGGGATAGAGAAATTTAAGAATACCGAACATGTCCGGAGAGCGGTTAACCACTGGCGTGCCAGTAAGAGCCATTTTGTAGGGAGCATCCCGCAAAACATAAATACTTTTACTTTGCTGGGATTGATAATTACGTAAAAAATGGGCTTCATCCACGATAGCACAATAAGGATTAATAATTTTTTGCTTTTTTTTTAATTTTTTAAGGAAGGAACTATCTAACTTAAAAGTATCTTTGGAAATGATAATAATTCATTCTTGTTCCTGTAATAATTTCTGGTAAAAATTAGAACGCCATTCTTTATTTAAATAGGTAATAGTATAGGCGGGTTTGTTTAATCATTCCTCGGCTGATTTTTGTCATTGCTGTTGTAAAATACTGGGAACAATAATTAATAAATTATTTACCGACCATTGCTGGAAAGTCATTAAAGCGGTTGGGGTTTTTCCCGTTCGCATTTCACTGAAAATCGCCACACTTTTTAGTCGGCTTAAAAAATTAACATCTTCTAATTGGTAATTTCTTAATTGGGGGGGATTGGGGTTAGCGACAGAATTATCAACAATAATTTTGGAAAAATCATAATTGGGAATTATTTTTTGTAATTTTTGGCAGTTAAGTAAAGTTTTAGGAAGTGAATAATGTTTTAATTTATTTTCATAATTAGCGTTTAAGCAAAAAGCCCAAGGGTAAGTAGTTTTAAAAATAATTTTTTCGGAATTAATTTCAATAATTTCTATTTCGGTTTTTTCTTTTTCACCACTTAAATTATTCATTGGTTAAGAAATGTTTTTTTTTTTTTTTTTTTGCTAGGAAGTAAATCAGAACTGCCAAAAATAATACAACTAAAATTATGCTACCCCCCAATAATATTTTTGTAGCCAAAGAAAAGCCGTCATTTTTTTCCTCTTTTTGGTCTGATTTACTTTTTTTCTCTATTTCAGCCGAAATTTTTCTTTGTAATTCTTTGATTTCATTTTCAGTGATTAATTTTTCCAACTGGCTTTCCCAGTCGGCTACTTCTGAACTTAAATCACTGGTTTTTAAATTATGTTTTTTTAATTCGGTTTGAATTTGGTCTTTAACTTTTATTCTTAATTCTGTTAATTTTTTATCATTATTATTTGACTGGTCTTTATCAGAATTATCATTCGGCAGAGCAGGAAATCCCTTGGCTTGGGCTTCTTTTAAAAGTTTTAGGCAACTTTCTAGTCGGGCAAGTGTTTTCGGAGTTGTGCCTACTTGGGAAGCATTATTAATTTGCTCTTGAATTGCCTTTATTTTTAACTCTAATTCTTTTTCTCATTCCTCTTTTTGGCGGTCTTGGGAGAATAATTTTGGTTGAGCGACTAAAACTTTTTTAGGGTTGGCTAACTGTCAGGCTCAAATATCGTAACTAAAAGGCTTTAACTGCTTTTTAATAGCCTTAACTTTGGCAAAGGGAACTAGTGGTTGACAATCCAAAATTATATTTCGCTCTCCTTCTGCTGATTTTGGCAAGGATAAATATTCTAAACCACTATCCACATCCGTGCCGGCAATACAAAGAAGCGTTAAATCGTGTAAATTTTTTAGTGGTTCCAAGGAACCATAAAAGCGGTTATAAGTTCCAGCCTCAATTTTTTCTTTGGCCGTTCCCAAGGTTAACGCTTTTAAATTAGTGAAACGACACAGAAAATCGAGAATGGTAGGTTGAAAATTATTTCGAACTATACTTAAACTTTTCAATTTTTCCGGATGAGTTAATTCACTCAAAAAGTCCACCGAAGTCAACTGATTATAGGAGCAAGAAAAAATTTTTAAATTCGGCATTTTACCCAGTTTTAATTTGGTTAAAGGAGATTTTAGTCAATTTCCATGAAGGGCTAATTTTTCTAGGTTTACATATTCGCTTAAATCTAATTTTCCACCTGCTATTTCTTTTTCGTTATCTGATAAAATTATCTCTTTTACCTTTTCTTTATCCGACTGAGTTGGATATTTTTGGTCTAAATATTGTTGTAAGTTTGTCATTGATTTTATAAAAATTTGCTGATATCTCCATTTTAGAAAATTTTTAAAATAAATATAATTATATTTTACCTTAATTAACTCTTTTATTTGCTAATTTAATATTGTTTTTTGTAAGAATAATAATTATTTTGATTTTTTTGGATAATTCAAATTATCGGAATTTATTAGGTTAGTATTTTTTTCAAGCGCTTTCAATCGCTACTAGCTAATAAAGAGCTTTTTCGTAAATGTCTTTTTTGTTTAGTAGATTTGCTAGCCATTAAATGGTGAGTATAATTGTGTCAATGTTTTAATTTTCCTTTGGAGAGAGTTTTAAAGCGTTTGGTAAGGGCTTTTTTAGAATGGAGTTTTAAATTCGACATATAAATTATTTTATTATAAAAATATACATAAACAGGCAAAATAAGAAAAAAAATGATTATCCTAAATGTATTTATTCATCTGTGAAGGGACCATTGGGGGGAAAATAAAAAAAGTTGAACAAAATGCTTAGTCTGTTGATTTTATTACTTATTAGGTTGTATAATGGCTTTGCTGGTTCCTTGGAAAAAAAATATTAAAAATAAAAATATGAGCGAAGTATTACAATGAGTTTTAATAATTATTGCTATTTCTATACCGCCAGTGTTAGTGGCTTTAATTAATTATTATGCTAAAAAGAAAAAGCGAGCGGCCGAAACGGAGGAAATTAAATTAAAAAATAAAATCACTAAGGAAATCACTTACGACCAATTAAAAAGCGAAGGCAAGCATAAAGATATTAAGAATAAAATTGAGATTTTTCAAGATTTAGTGAAATTGGAAAAGCAAATAAAAGATAAAAAAAATCTTACTGCCGAAGAGCAAAAGAAATTACAATCCTTAGAAATGATTAAAAAAGAATTCAAAGAAACTTTTGCGGAGGAAGTGAAAGAGGAGCCGAAATTAGTGGGGGAAGAAAAAAATTTGACCGCTGAAAAAGAAAGTGAAATAGAAAGAAAAAAGCCCGCAAAAATAATTCCTAAAAACAAAAAGAAGCGGAAAATAAAACAATATAATGGTAAAAAATAACAATTTTTTATAAGATATTTATTTCTGCTATCTATTGCCTTAATTTTTGTTTCTTGCTTCCAAATTGATTTCAGAGAGAAGAGTTTAATTTTTTAAAATTCTCTTACGGTGAAGTCGACGATGAAAATTAATAACGTAGCGGTGAACTTCCTCTTGGCAATTGGTAAGAAAATTCCGAACTTTCTCATTTTGACCAAAATCTAACTCTTGTAGTTCATTCGTAATTACCCTGGCAGTGCGGTGATTTTCATCCTTAACTAATCCAATTACCGGAATTTTTAATTTTAATTCCCCCAAAACCTTTTGAACGGATTTTACTTGCTCTTTTCCTCCGTCCACAATTATTAAATCGGGAATTTTTTCAGGGGAATATTTTTGGTAGTGAATACAACAAGCACTTTTTATGCGAGCCAAGTCGCTTTCAGACTCAGTTTTTTTTAATTTGTATAATTTACTTTTGGCTAAATTACTTTGACCATTAATAAAAACTAAAAAACCGGCTACTATATCCTGTTTGTAGAGGTTAGAAATATCCAAACATTCAAAATAATTAGGTATGGGAAGCGATAAAAAATTGCTTATTCCAGTTAATATTTGACCTTTATTTACTTGCTGAAACTCATTTCAATAATTATTTTGCCAAACTTGCTGAGCATTTTGCTGAGCTAAAATAATTACTTTTTTTTTGCGACCACGCCGGGGTATTTGACAAATAAATCCCAATTCCTCACCCAATAATTCAATATCAGAAAATTTTTCTGAAACATAAAGTATTTGTGGTGGCAAATTATTTTGATAAAATTGGTAAAGATAAGTTTCAACCACTTCCTCCGATTTATCCCAAACTGGAAAAGCAGCTTGGTCGGTGGCTACTAACTTTCCGTAGCGATAAATAAAAAGACAAAAGGCCAAAACTTTTTCTTGCTCGTAAATCCCTAAAAAATCACAATTTTCTTTCTGAATAAATTCAATATTTTGTTTGCTGGTAAAAAAATCAATATTATCCAAGATTTTTTTTTCCTTATGGGCGATTTCAAAAGCCAAATTGGTAATATTTTTCAGTAAAGAATTTCGCACCTTTTTTTTTATTTCTTGGGTTTGACCGCGAAAAAATCTTTGCACTTCTTTTTTAATATTATCATAATAGGATTTATCTACTTTTTGTCAGCAATGGCCGGAGCACTGGTTAATGGTATAATAAAAACAGGGTTTCCCCAAATTACCTTTACATTTGGCTAAAGGATATAATCTTTCTAATAATTGTAAGATTTCTCGGGCTTTGCTACCATCAGGAAAGGGACCAAAATATTCATTAGGGCTGGCGGGATTAATCTTCCTCACTACTTTATAGCGGGGATTTTCCCCACTGGTGATTTCTAAGTAAGGATAATAGTGGTTATCTTTCAGCAGAATATTAAAACGGGGCTGGTATTTTTTTATTAGGTTTTGCTCTAAAATTAAGGCTTCTTTAACATTATTAGTAATAATAGTATTAAAACTATAAATTTGCTGATAAAAATAATTATCTTGGGTATTGGAAAAATAACTGCTAATTCGCTTTTTAAGATTTTTGGCTTTGCCAACGTAAATTATTGTTCCGGTTTTATCTTTAAATAGGTAGCAGCCAGAATTAGAAGGTAATTTATTAATTATTTGTTGAAAATCCGAGGAGTATTTTAGATTTAGGGGCATGGTGATTTAAAAAAGATAAAAAAATTTTTAAGTAAAAATTAACCAGTTAGGTTGCTAAATTTTTGTAAAAATGGTGAAATAAAAATATTATCCCAATTGAATTTTTAAATGACAATAATAGAATAAAAGATTTGGGAGAGAAATTACAGGAATGTCAACAATAATCTCAAATGAACTTATGAAAATTACAAAAAAGAGTTAAAAAATTCGTTAAGATATTAATTACTTTTGTGCTGTTTTTCAACAAAAATATTAGTGTTAGAAATTATTTTTTTATTTTAACTCCAATTCTTTAACTTGAAATTCTTTACCATTTAAATAAGAAAGCGGTGCCGGTAAATCAACAAATATAATTTTATAGGCTAATAGGTAAATCTTATTTTGGGTTATAATTTTGCTACCATATTTTTGGTCGCCAATAATCGGGCAATTAAAATAGGATAAAATACTGCGAATTTGATGTTTGCGACCAGTATGTAAGGTAATTTCTAATATCTGATAGTTATTTTCTTTTTTAATTTTTTTTACTTCTAAAGCACAAAATTTGGCTTGGGGTCTAGTTGGTTGCCAGGAAAATTCCATTTTTTGCTCTTGGCTATTCTTACTTAAATAACCGCTAATATAATTAGGCAGTGAATTTTTTGGTGATTTTTCGCAATGAGCGAGATATTTTTTGGTTATTTTGCTTTTATCGCCGATTAATTTATATAATATTTTCTTAGCCAAAGGATTTTTGGGATAAATCACTAAGCCTTTGGTTAATTTATCAAGCCGGTGAACGGCAGTTAAAACAAAATAATTTTCTACTTGTCGCTGATACTCGTCGGGATTTTTTTTGGCTAAATAATTTCTCACGGCATTATCCAAACTCGGCATAGTTATTCCGTGTTCTTTAAGAGCAATCAGAATATTTTTATCTTCATAAATAATTTCAAAATATATTTTGGTGTTAGAAAGAGGGTAGATAGTTTGGTTAGATAATTGGAGATAATTATCATAAATTTCAATTTTTTCTCCCCCTTTTAAACGGTGGTGATAATAGCGCACATTTTCCCCATTAATTTTTACTTTTTTGGTTCTAAATAATTTATAAATTAGACTTAAAGAAGTAGTTTTAAATCTTTTTTTTAAGCAACTAATTATAGTTTGGTCGGCTAATTCTTTTGAAACGGTAAAACTAATCATTAAACTATTTTTTTGTTTAATATCAGCCCCTAACTATTTATAAAGGTTTTTTTAATAATTTATTTTTCCAAACGATAGATTTTTCACTTAATTTTAGCAATTTGTTTTTTTAAACTAGATACTTTTCATAAATAATAAAGTAAAGTCACAGAAGTTAAAGTAAAAGAAGCCGCAAAACCAATAGCGGCTCACTTCAAATTTGACCCTAAATTGCCGATTATCATACCCGAAGTAGTGGCTTGCTTAATTTGGGTTCAAAAATAATAAATTGTGCCAGCCACAATCGCCGGTTCAAGAATTAAGAGAGATAAAACATTTCAAAATATTTTATTATGACAAGAGGCTTCCTCGCTTTCTAATTCGGTTAATTCTTCTAATAATTTTTCTCTATCCCGTCTTTTTAATATCTTTTCCGTCTCTCTCTCTCTCTCTCTCTCTCTCTCTCTCTGCTATTAAACATACTTTCGTATTCGTATTTTTCGTTTCTATTCATATATATATATTTATTTTAAAAACGAATTTGCTTTTCACCCCCAAAATTCTAATATAAAACACTTTACCAATTTATTTTCTGATAGCCAATCTACCGGTAAATTAGCCAATTTCTCCCTCACTGATTTTGGTTCGCAAATTAAAAAAGCCCAATTACTTAAAAAGAATTAGTCAGTCATAAAATTCCCTTTGTTTTGCTTGATTACCGATAATTAAACTTTTTAGAAAATTTTTCTTCCGTTTTTAAAATTTGGTTAAAGATATTTAGGCAAAAATTTTATTTAATTCTTTTACCAAATCCCTACTTTTGGGATTTTGAAAATATTTTCGCAATTCTTTTTGGGTTTCTTCGCCCAAAATCTCCTGAAACCTTTCCCATTCTCCATTTTGCACTGCTACCAAAAAATTAGTTAAACTCGGATAAAAATTAGTTAATTTTTTTGCTTTTACTGAACTGAGAAGCGGGATACCTAAGGCAGTTAATAAACAAACAAAAGGCTTTTTTTTTGACTCTGAAATAGCAGTTAAAATATTATTAACCGTTTTTTTTTTAAATCCCTCTAATTTTAATAACTCTGCTTCTTTTTGATAAAGTTGGTAAAAATCAGTCGGCTGATTTAGTAAATTATTTTCATAAAGTTTTTGGATATTTTTTTCACTAATACCTTTGATATCTAAACCCGTTTTGGAAGCAAAATGAGCCAAGTAATTAATAATTTTTTGCGAACAATTATCATTTTCGCATATTTGGTAAATATTAGTGGAATTCCATCCCAAGTTTGAATTACAAGAAGGGCAATTTTTCGGAGGCTGTCAACTATCATTTTTACTTAATTTAATTATTTGGGTTATTTGGGGAATGACATCCCCGGCTTTTTTTATTACCACTTCATCACCAACATTCAATTTTAAATTGTTAATAAAAGCATAATTGTGAAGCGTCACTTTGCTGATTTTACTCCCTTGTAAAACTACTGGAATTATTTCCGCAACATAAGTTATTCGGCCACTCCGGCTGACTTCTACATAAATGTTTTTTACCGGACTGACTGCTACTGAAGCCGGAAATTTATAAGCCATCGCCCAGCGAGGAAAGCGACTGGTCTGTCCCAATTTTTCATAAAAATCATAATTATTTACTTTAATAACAATTCCATCACTTTCAAAAGCTAATTTGGTTCGTTTTTTTTCTTGCTCTTGAATAAATTTAACTACTTTTTCAATATCATTGAATACTTTATAATCAGGGCTAACCGAAAAACCTAATTTTTCTAATTCTTGGAGACAAGACAATTGAGTTGGCAAATCACTATTAAATAATTGATAGGCAAAAAAATGTAAATTTCTGTTTTGTAAAGGGATTAGTGTTCGGAGGCTACCGGCGGCGGCATTTCGGGGATTGGCCAACAAGCGAGAATTAGTTTTTTTTAATTCTTCATTTAACCGCTCAAATTCTTCTTTTTTCATATAAACTTCTCCCCGAATTTCACCTTCTGCCATTCCTGGCAAAAAAGTAGGAATATTTTTAATTAATTTTCGGTTAAAAGTAATATCCTCACCGATTATTCCGTTGCCTCGGGTGCTGATTTGGACTAAATGATAATTTTTATAAATCAGACTGACCGATAAGCCATCAATTTTTCATTCGCAAACATATTCTATTTCTTTTTCTATTTTCAATATTTTTTTTACTCGCTCATCAAATTTTAATAAATTATCATAATTGTCAACGCTATCTAAACTCAGCATTGGGTTTTGGCGAATTACAGAACGGAATTTAGGGCTGGCGGGAGAACCCGCCTTTTGGGTTGGCGAATTAGGTAAAATAAAATTATATTGGATTTCTAATTCTTGTAATTCTTTTCAATGTTTATCATATATAGCATCCTCCACACTGGGCTGATTAAGAATATAGTATTCGTAATTTCATTTATTCAAAAGCTCAACCAGTTCTTTCATTCTTTTTTCGATTGGTGAAGGAAGTAGACTATTCATAAAATAATAAAAATAATTAATAAGTTTTAATGAAGAATAAAATTAATTTCCGCACTTTATATAAAAAATTTAAATTTAAAGTAATTAGACATTTTTTACTTGCTATTCTGTGGGTAATCTGAGAGTTAGTATTATTCGGAGCAATAATCGAACTTTTTCGAAAAGAAAAAATACCAAGTGGTTATGATTATAGCGAATTACTGATACCAGGTAAAATTCGGGAATGGGGTTGATTAAATAAAGTTAAAATTACCGATAAAGGATTATTTATTATTATTGGGTTATTTTTAGTAATCGGCTATACTCTAATTTTTTATTGGAATTATCTTTGGGAAGAAGAATTAAGAGTGAAAGGAGGGCATTACACCAAAAATTTGCTCTTGGATAAATTTCGTCGTCTACCTTTTGAGGAAAAAGAGGCTCAAAAAGATAAAGTAAATAAATTAGTTGAAAGTGATTCATGAGAAGTAGGACAATATTGGGAACACCTGCCAAACCATATTTTTCATAGCATTTTAATGATTGTTGGCTTGCTTTTTTTTCATTGAGACAAATTTGAAAAAATGACTGGTTGAGCCATTGGGTTTTCTTTTCTTTGGCTAGGATTGCTGAATATTGCCATTTATTTTTTTACCAAAAAAATTTTACGAAATGAAAAAGAATATAAAAAAAAACAAGATAAAGAATGAGCGATAATTAATAAAGAGCGAAGTAATATTACTTTAATTGAAGGAATGGGGTTGACTTCTCAATATAAAGCAAAGCAAGAGAAAATAACTCAGACCAATCAAGAATTATGTTTGAAATTCAGTCGCATAAAATCATTAAGTAAAGCCATTCCTAATAGACTACTAATTAATTCTTATCCTTTCCTTTTATTAGGTTTGAGTGGAAATAAATTTAATGGAATAGTGTTGGTAACCTTTTGGCTCATATTTAATAATTTTGCCGATATTTTTCAATGTTTATGAGATTATGCTGATTATGCTTCCTCGCGTTCGCGGATTAATAATTTTTTGGCTCTGCCAGAAAAAGATGATAATTTAAACGGAATTAAATTAAATCCCCAATTGGCTATTAAAGCGATTAAATTCGAAAATATTTCTTTTCATTATGCGGGACAAAAAGAATGGATTATTCGGAATTATACTCATTCTTTTCTACCAAAAAAAATCAATGCTCTGCGGGGCAAAAATGGCACCGGCAAAAGCACTAAACTTTATCTTTTATTAGGGGTAATTAAACCGCAAGAAGGAAAAATAATTATTAAATTGGAAAACGGAGAAAATTATGAATTACATTCGGATATTAATTTGGCAACTTGGAGAGCCGATAATGCGGCTTATTGTGCTCATAATACTTTAATTGAGGAAGGTTCAACCGGACAAAAACAATTAGCCAATATTGACCAAACTTTAACTGTCAAAAAAGATTGTCAAATTTTTCTGTTTGATGAGGCTGACAATGCCTTGGACGAGGAAAATCGAAAACAATTCCAAGAAAAGATTAAAAAATTAGCCAAGAATAAAATAATTATCTACATTAAGCATTAAAATATAGCAATAATTTACGAAAAAAACTAATTGAAAAATTTTTTTTATTCCCATTTCAAATTTCTAAAAATGATTATATGTCCGAGAGAAAAAATTGCTTCAAAAACAAAAAAACTAATATTAGCCTTTTTTATTTATTTAGAAAATTTCCTCTCCTCACTTTCTTTCATTATTTCTTTGGCTTTCTCAGTGCTTTTATTGGTGTTAAAATACTGGGTAAAATAGGAGATTTTATTAAGGAAGGAAATTTATCTTATGTTAAAGATAATTGAGCAGAATTAGTAGTTAGATTAGTTATTTGAGGAATTATAGTCTTTATTCACATTACTTTCGGAGCCTATTTAGAGGAAGTGTATAGTTCTCATTTACGGAGAAAATTAACTCAAAAATATTTAAAATCCAGTTTTTCCCAGACCCAAAAGGCTCAGTTTATTTTAAGTAATTATGAAAGTGATGCGGTCACTGTCGGAGTAAAAGCTTCGCAAATTTTTAATCGTTGTTTTTATTCGCTCTGTTCTATTATTCTCTTGCTTTATGAAATAGGAAAGGAAAAAAAGGAGGGATATAAGGCAAGTTTTATTCCTTGAATATTACTTGTTTTACTTATTTTAGCTGCTGCATCATTTTTACTTTATCAACTTTCTTATTATTACCGGTTGCGGAGAAACAAAGTTATTCAAAAAGAAAATAAACGTTTTGAGGAAATAAAGAATAATATTGAATATATCAAAACTACGGGGAGCGAAAAGGTAGAAATAGATAAAGATAAGAGATTAAGAAAGGCAGGAAAAAAAGGAATTCTCTCTTTTGCCCTTTCTAAATCTCTTTATGGCAGTATCCCTAATTATATTTTATTAGAATATATGCCTGTTTTTCTATTATTCTTTTTAGGGGGCAGGGAAGGAAAACTTTGAACCGCTTTTTATCTATTATTGAAAGAATTATTTAACCAGTGGAAAAAATTATTTGAAATGCTGTGAGCTCACGGAGGTTATGATACTTATCGGGCTAGTTTAAAGCAGTTGAATGAGGGATTTACTATTTTGGAAAAAGATACTTATTATGTTCCTAAAACTTATCTTTCGCCCCCCTCTCAGCCAGACATTATTTTTCACCAAGTTAATTTCTCCTACCCCGCAACCACTCAAAAAATATTTGACAATTTTTCTTTTGATTTTCAAAAAGGGAAAAAATATGCGATTATTGGTCCCAATGGGGTTGGCAAAAGCACTTTATTTAAATTAATAATCAAACTTTATCAACCACAACAGGGAGTTATTAAATTGAATAATATTGAAATAAAAAAAATTGATAATTCTGCTTTACGCAAAAAAATAATCTCCTTGCCGAATAATCCTTCTTTTTTTAATATTAATTTAGGTGGTAATGTAGTTTATCCGGATACTTATCAAGCCAATATCCACCACGAAAAATTAGAAAAAATTGCTAAAAGATTAGGAATTAAAGAATTCATTGATAAATTGCCGCATCGCTGGGAAACTATTATTGCGGAAAAAGGGCAAAATCTTTCCGAAGGACAAAAGCAATTGATTAGTTTAATGCGGGCTTTTATTAGAGATTATGAAATTTATCTTTTAGATGAATTTTTAAGTAATGTTAGTAGCGAATTAAAAGTAAAGATTTTGAAGTTTATTTTTTCTGAGTTGAAAAATAAAACAATTATCATTATTAGTCATGACCCTGAAGTTTTAAAATATGCTGAGGAAATATACCAATTTACTCCCCAAAAATTAGAAAAGGTAAAAAAAATTAGAGAATAGAAAATAGTGAATAATATGCTAAAAAAATCCCGAAAATTTAATTGATTTACTATAACCAATATCTACCGCAAAGAAACAATTATTTTTTATTTATTGACTACTATTAGTTGTTTACTTAGTTATTTCATTGGTAGCAACAGTTTGAAGGCCGTTTATGATACTTTAAAAAAAGGAAAGGTAGAAAAAGTTAATTACTGATTAAAATGAAATTTCGGTTTTTTTGAAATAGAAGGCTTAAACCATAATTTTGGTAATAGTTGAAAAAAATTCGTTTTCATTATATTGATTATTATTGTAATTTATTGTGCGATAGTGGTCGCTCATGTTTATTATGGCTACTACTTGGCTAATAAAATTACAGCCAATGTGAAAAGAAAAACCGCTCACAAACTTTTTCGCTTACAAAATCCCCGCGATAAAGAAAAGTCTCTTTCGGTGTTAACTCATAATGTAAGAACTTTTGCTTCCCTGGTTGTTTATGCTCCTAATCAATTATATTACTGAATCTTAGACCTTTCATTGGTCTTTGTAGGAATATTCAAAGTGAAGGGGAAAATAGACCCGCAAATGATATGGTTAGGAATTGGCTTCTTCCTTCTTTCTCTGGCAATAGTTATTATTTTTCAGTATTTTCACTACAAAAAAGATTTGGAATTCCAAAAGCCTCTGGAAAAAGAAACCGAAAAAGAAAAATTTTTGGTTGACAATCGCGATTTAATTATTAAAAAAAATTTAGCCACTCGCTACCATAAAGATTATGTTTTCTCTTTACAAAAATCATACCGAGCAGAAAACAAACGGGATTTAATTCTTGCCTTAGCTTTTGTGGTTCCTTCCTTTTCTTTGCCGAAACTGGCTCCATTCATTTTTTTACCTTTTATAAATAATGAACCCAGTTGGAAAGTGGCAAATAATTTAATTGAATTGACAGGTAATACCAAAAAAGTGACTGAAAGATTAAGATTTTATCCGTTTGGATTGGCTGCCCAAAAGCAAATTAATAATTTTCTCATTCAGCCAGAAAGAAATGACCGCCAAAAAAATGTTCTTATTGAAGAACCGGTGGAAAAAATAATTCTCAAAAAAGTCTCTTTTTCTTATGTGGAAAATAAACCTATCCTAAAAAAATTAGACTGACAATTTCAAAAAGGAAAAATCAATTATCTCACTAGGGAAAATGGCTTTGGCAAAAGCACCATGGTTAGTCTAATTATGGGTCTATATCAGCCCAATAAAGGAGAAATAATTATTAATAATAAATATAGATTAAGTGAGATAAGCCTAGTAAAATGGAGAACTAAAATAGCCTATGCCGAACATGAAAATTTAATTGAAAATGGTTTATCAACCGGACAAAAACAATTGGCTGATTTAAATAATCTTTTGGCTAATAGTGAAAAAAAGGAAGTATTTATTTTTGATGAGGCTGACAATGCTTTGGATGAAAATAACAAAAAGGAATTTCGGCAAAAAATAGAAAAAATTAGTAAAAAGAAATTGGTTATTTTAATCAGCCATTAGAATAAAAAATTATTAAAATTAAATTATGAATATAATAAGCAATGAAAAAAAAAGAACCAAAAAATTTGCTCCCCAAGAAATATTAGAAAATATTAAAAAGCATTTAAAGGATGTTTTTAAAAAAAAGAAAGAAATTGAGTGCAATTTTGCCAATAAATTTAAGGAATTGCAAAGGCAAAGTGAAGAAAATCAAAAATGATTTGATAAAGAGTGGCAAAGATTAGAAAAGTTGGAAAATCAATTAATTTTATGGTGAGATTTCTGAAAACGGGAATTGGAAATAAATCGCCTGAGAGAGAAAACTGTTATTGGAACTCTACCCAGCGAACGGGAAAAAACAGAGGAGCAAATTCAGAATCTTAATACTTATAATAAGACTATTGAAAAAGGTTTTAAAGAGGGAAAAGTTGATGCTGAATTAATTAACAAATTGCGAAAAGAATTAGAGGAGTGAATGGAAAAAGAAGAGGGCGTATAATATTGAAATTTATAAAAGCATTACTTTTTATTTCTTCTTTATCTTCCTTGCTCCTCTTAACAAAAATTTAAAATAATATATATAAATGAATTATGAATTACATAGCAAAAAAAAAAAAAAAAAACAGTAATTTACCTAATTAGTGGAATAATTATAATAGCAATAGTAGGAACCATTATCTTTTTTACCTGACCAAAAGGTAAATCAGAGAAAAATAAAGAAAAAGAAATTAATTCAGAGCAAAAAGAGATTCAGCAATTAAAAACTGAATTAAATTTAGTTAAAAATAAACTTAACCAATCAAATAATACTCAAAAAAACCAATTACGGAGTGAGTTATCCAAAATAGAAAATCAGTTAAAAAATCTTTCTAACCCAGATAAATCCGCTATTAAAAAATTAGAAAGAGAAATTAAAGAATTAAAAAACAAAATAGCAAGTGGTGATAAACCCGATAAACCTGATGATAAAAATGATAAGCCGAATGATGATGATGGTGATAAGCCGCCACCTTATACTCCGCCTACTGATAAAAATCGATTACAATTTACAGTTTATTATTATGTAGAATTGGGGCGAAATCACATGTGAATTAACTACGACACCAAAGGAGATGAAGTTATTCTGATTGACAAAGAAAATCCGATTTTTACCAATAATGAATTAACTAAAAGAGCCAATCATTACACTATCACTTTTTTGCCCCAAGATGCTGAAAAATATCATAACCAAAGCCATGTTTATTATTTCAGCAAAAATAACACTAAATTCACTTTGGAACCCAAGAAGCCAGACAAACAAGAAGGTAAATTTTTCTTTGCTGGCGATTCTTCAAAAAAAATCGGATATTGTAAATTTGGAAGTGAAGAAGACATTCCTGTTATGCTTTTTTATATTAGCAAAAATCATCCGCGAATTAAAGAATTGTCAAGCCAAGGAAAATTACAATTGAATAAACAATTTACTATTCGCTATTGAAAAGCAGATGAAATTTCAGAGAAAGGTTCCATTTTTACTTTTAATGAAAATAACCGAGAATTAGAAATTACAGAAATTTAAAAAATGGGTCAAAAATATTAGTAATTAAATTCCTTTAAGGCTTTCCTTTTCTCTTTTCGGTGGCTTCAGATAAGTAAAAAAAGAATAATTATTCCCAGTCCAGCCGAAACTCCAAAAATAGTTCAAAAATATTTATCAAAAAAAGGTTCAATTGGCTTTAATTTATCTTTCAATTCCGAAGGTAATTTTGAATTAGCAGTAGAAGTAGTAGCCACCAAAATAAATGGAGAAAAATCAATAATTTTTTTTATTTTTTGGGTTTTATCTTTTTTTTTAATTTCTTGGTAATACTCTCCTAAATTGGATTTTTTTTCTGGGTCTACCATTTTTACTAATTCTTTTTTTATTTTTGGGTCAGTAATTCGGTCAATATTTTTTAACCAGACAATCGGAAGGTTAAGAGAATAATCGTCTTTGTTTTGCTGGCAAATTTTTTGCAACTTTTCTTTTAACAAGTCAATTTTATCCACTTTTTCAAAATCAATAATGCGATAATCTTCAACTATTCGGTGCTTCCAATTTCCTCATCACTCTTGTTCTCGGTTTAGTGCTTGGTTAAATTCTTCTCCGCCAAAAAGAAGAATAGCAACTTTTTCGCTTCCTCACTTTCTAATTCATTTTCTTTTGGCAATTCATAAATTTAATTCAAAGCCCCTCAAAAGTATTTCATTTTTTTTCTTTTCTTCTCCCTCCTGCTTATTTAAATTTTCCTTAAATTTCTCAATTTCTTTCTGCCAACTAACTATTTCCGACTCTAATTTAAGTTTTTCAGAGGAATGATAATCAACATTTTCCGGCAAATTTTTTAAGGCTATTTCTAATTCTTGTTTAGGTTTTTCTAATTCTTTTTTTAATTCTCGGTTTAATATTGAATAGGCTATTTCATTTGGAGCAAAAAAACTAATTACCGAAATGGCTAAAATAATCACCCCAATTAGCAATCGCCATCTTTTTTTCCACCAAAATAAGTAAAGAAGCGGCAAAATAGCCATTAGTGCTAGCCACCAGATTATTAACTTCATAATTTAATTTTATAGCAATTTTAAATAATTGTAAGTAAAGTAATTAGCACAACCTTAAAAAACTGCTAATTTTTTTTTGTCTCGGTCCTTTCTGCCTTTCTCTTTCTGTCTTTCTAATAATTTATTAAATTCTTCTTCGGGAAATTTATGGTTTTTTTTTGCTAAACAAAAACGAATCAATTCCATAGGAATGCCTTTGGTATCATACCAAAAAAATATATCTTCGGCTGTGATTGTAGGTTTATAATATTTATCTAATTCTTGGGCTGATTTACTAATGAATTCTAAAGACTTATTTATCTCTTTTTTTAATTCATTAATTATTAATTTTTCTTTATCTTTTAAGTAGATATAATACAAAGAATTAATTTCAATCAATTTTTCACTAATTTTTTGTAAATTTTCACTATTTAAATTAAGTAAATAGGCTAATAAGGTGGCTTTTTTGACCAGTTTTTTTAAAATATAACCCCGCCCTTTTGGCTCAAATGTAGCTCCATCCGCTAAGGCAAAAATAGTGGTGCGTAAATGGTCGGCAATAATGTAATAATTACCTTTTTTTTCATTATTGTTAATCATTATTATTATAATTTTATTATAAATTGTAAGTTAAGATTCTTCATAAACTTAATCTTATAAAATTGACTAGGGCTTTATTATTTACTTTCTATCTTTTTTAGTTCGGTCTCTAACCGGTTTTTTTCTTGGCGAGTTTGGAATAATTTTTTTTCTAATTCTTTCAATTTTTCACTATTAATCCATTCTTTAAATCATTTTTCTTCTTTGAAGTCAGGATTAAGATTTTTACGTAATTTAAGATGTTCTTTTCAAAAAATTTCGGCAGTTTGCTGAGATAAAGTATTAATGGTTCCAATCCGATAGACCGATTCTTCTCCCAAAAGTTGTCGCACATAATTATGAGCCGTTTTTTGGTATTCGCCCGAAAAATTAAGGTCAATATCAGGGGTCTTTTCCCCTTCCCAACCGAAAAAAGTTTCAAAAGGCAAATTATGACCTTCCATGCTTAATAGAGAGGAACAATTAGGACAATTTTCTTTTTCCTGATAATCATAGCAAGAATAAACCCGATTTTTAGTTTCATAAATTTTAGCAAAGCGGCAATTAGAACAAAATTTATAAAAAGGTAGTGGATTTAGGTCAGTGATTCCGCACAAATAGGCAATAAAGGAGGAACCAATTGAGCCCCGCGAACCCACCAAAAAGCCATCTGTGTGGGTTTTTTTCACTATTTTATAGGCTAATCAATAAATAAAAACATATCTACCCTTAATAATTTGCCACTCTTTTTCTATTCTTTTTTTGACAAAGTCAGGTCAATGATTACCAAAAATTTCCTTGGTTCGTTGGGTATAAGCCACCACCAAATCATTTTCTTCTCGATTGCTGCTTCCGGTAGCTGAATAATTAAGGGGCGGTTGTTGAATTTTGACTTCTCCCACTTTGCTGGCTACTGTTTGGGGATATTTAAAAATAAGTTTTTCTATTAGATATTTGTCATTAAGAAAGAGCCAGTTATCAATCATTTCTTCCAAATTAAGTAAGTGCTGTTGCGGAAGATAAGCAAAATGGTCCTCCTTGCCATCCAAAGTGGCTTGATTGTAAAGGTAATGGCGACTATTATTCATTCCTTCATTGGCTACAATAATTTCTTTCAGCAACCGTTCTTTAAGCGAACAATAATAAACATGGTGAGAAGCAATTACCGGAATTTTTAATTCTTCGGCCGTTCTGATAATTTTTTTAATCATTTCCTTTAATTCCATTTCTCCAATTTGCCCATTTAATCATAAATGGCGAAAGGTTGGCGGACTATTTGCTTCTAAGTAATCGTAAAAACGGAGTTTTTCTCGCTTTGCTTCTACTGAGTTAAAAGAACTAAAAAGAGAAAAAATTTCTCCTCCGCGACTACCGGCCGCTCCCACTATCAGTCCAGAACGGTGCTTTGTTAGGTCAGAACGGAAAATGGAAGGTTTTTTAAATAGTCTTTTGGTATGAGAAAGAGTTATCAAACGGTAAAGATTATGTAATCCTTCTTGATTACAAGCCAAAATTTTCACCTTATATCCCCGATTAGGGAAAAAACTGTCTTTAATTAATTCCTTTACTTCTCCTCACCGACTAATTTTTTTTTCTTTCAGAATTTTCAGTAACTTTTCTAATAATTCTGCTAATAATTTACTATCGGCCAAAGCTCGGTGTGTTTGTTCAACTTTTCCTCGTCCAGGAACATGACTTAATTTTTCCAAACTATAAGATCTTTTTTCTGGAAATAATATTCAGGATAAAGGTAAGGTGTCAAGAATAGGGTGGGGTAATTCTTCCCCTAAATTTTCTTTTCAAGCCTTATTAAGAAATCCATAATCAAATTTACCGGCATTGTGAGCTACTAAAACGCAATCGGCTCATTCTTGGTGCAAAGCAGGCAAAATTTCTTTAATAGAAGGAGCTTTTTTTAACTCTTGAGGGTCAATGCTCGTATACCAATTAGTCAAAACTTCCGGAGCAATTTCCTTTTCAGGGCAAATTAAATATTCTTTCTCTCTAATAATTTCTCCTTGGTGTCAAATAACATAACCTATCTCAATAATTTCGTTATATTCCGAAAAAAAACCAGTGGTTTCTAAGTCAAAAACGCAATAAGTTAAATCATTTATTTCTTTTTCTAAAGTTTGCTCGGAGTGGTTAAAAATATAAGGTGGAAATTCATCCTCCAACATTTCCATTTCGCAACCATAAATAATTTTTAAATTATTATTTTGGTAATTACTAAATTCGGGAAAAGCTTGAACATTATAATGGTCAGTTACAGCCAAAGCCGCATAATTTTTTTGCTGAGCATTTGCTGCATAATCAGCCGGACTACTAATTCCATCCAGAGTGCTAAATTTAGTGTGAACCCCCAATTCAAATATTTTTTTTTCTTTTCACTCTTGTAATAAAGAAAATTTATTTATTTTTTTTTCCAAGTGGCTATTTACTAAATTAAAATTATTTTTTTTTCCATTTAGTCCATTATTTTTACCATTTTCTAAATCATTATTTTTAATTTCTTTTGGCTGAACTGCAAAACGAATATTTGCTAAGCCCAATTTTTTTAATACTTCTCTTAAATTAGTTAATTTTTTTTTCCATTCATTAAGAATTGTAGAGTCATCAGGAAAAGGCAAATAAATATTATTTCTCCGCAAAGTAAAATTTTCTAATAAATCTTTTTGCTCGCAAAAGAAAATCAAATCTTTTTTATCTTTTCACAGAAAAGGAGTAGAAAAAAGGAAAGCAAAATACTCTTTAACAATTTTTTTATCAATTGCTTTTTCCTCTTGAATTACCACCTGATAATCAAGATAATCAAACAAATAATTTAATTCATTATAAACAAGATATAACAGTTTACTAATCGCTGTCGCATTTGGTAAGTGAGAAGCAATAATTTCCAAATAATTAGGAGCGGAAAAATTAATTTCTAATTCTTTTAAATCATTAATTTCGGATTCTTTTTGGTTTTCAGAAAATTTTTGGTTTTCTGTGGCAAGTTCTTGGAGAAATTTAGGAGGCATTTTGGGAGGGTGATATAAAAATTTTTACAAAAATGATAAGACGCCCATTTTTTATTTTTTAAAAATAAATTATATTATGGACTGCCTTTTTTGTAAAATTATTAAAGAAAAAGAAAAACTAGCCGCTGAAAAAAAACTTTACCCAGTAGGGGAAAATGAAAAAATTATCGCTATTTTAGACGCTTTTCCGGTCAGCGACGGTCATACCTTACTTATCACCAAAACGCATTTTACTAATATTAGTGAGATTAATGAGGAAAGTTGGCAATCTTTATTACCCCTTATGAAAAATGTTATTAATAAATTACAAACTAATTTCCAACCGGTCGGATTTAATATTATTAGTAATATGAATGAAATCGCCGCTCAAAGTATTTTTCACCTCCATATCCATATTATTCCCAAGTATGAAAAAGACACCGGTTTTATTTGAACTGCTAAACCTAAATTAAAATTTAACTTAGAGCAAGTTTTCGAAAAATTAAAAAAATAACTATATATATTATGTTGGCATTTTGAATTCTATTAATTTTCTTTATTTTACCTTTATTTTTCTGAATTAGGCACATTATCCGATTGAGTAAAGAAGAAGACAAAACAAACATGTGGGTGGTAATTGTGATAGGTCTTTTTCTAACTTTTTTCATTGGTGCTATTGCAGGTAGTTTTCTGGGGGGCAAAAGCAGTAAGCAGAGAGAGAGAGAGAGAGAGAGAGAGAGAGAGAGCAGATTTTCGTTGTGGAATTTGCCATATTAAATACCGGAATGAATTACTGGGAGGAGAGACTATTAAGGAGGGTAAAATTTGCCGTTTTTGTTTGGAAAAAAAGCAGCGGGGAGAAAATTAATTTATCCCTCCAAAAGTAAAATTTTACTGTCTGTTTTATGAAATTTTTGTCAAATAAATGCCAAAGAATTGGAAAATGTTTTAAAGGGTTTAGTAAAAATAAAAAAAATAGAATTCTTTGAAATGAAATAATAATAGGACGGAAAGATTAAAAAATTAATTTAAAGATATGAAAACTAAAAAGAATAATTTTCGTTTATTAATTATTGCGGTTTTTTTACATCTATTTTCCTGTATTTGTGCCATTTATTTGGATATGGCTACTAAATCCCATTGGAAATTAGGAGAAATTAATTATTGATTATATTTTCTTTCTTGGTGGAGCGTTCAAGCTTCCTTAATTACTACTATTTATTTTATT
>JADRCO010001280.1:0-20689 GCA_021464525.1 Rhizophagus sp. LPA8_4_AMF | reverse complement strand
ATACCGATACAATTCCCCCAAAACAACTGTATCGGTACATTGAGGTTTGACTGTATAAGAGAGAAAAGAAAAGAGAAAAAAAGAGAGGGAGAAAGAATATTTCATATAACGTGTAAACAAATAAATCTATGTGACTGGGCTGATGGAGGCTGATAAAGGGAGAACAGCCGATAAGTAACGTTTATCCCTAAGAACAAGGTTAAAATGTCTCGATCACGTGATCACAATTAATTCATCACAGATGTCACACCCCTCCGCGTTATACATATTATTCGAGGATGGGACGTCACTCATTATTCGTCACTCAAAATCACGTGATCTTGGACATTTTCCTTAATTATTATTCGCTAAAAATTTCCTCATATTTAACACTTTCAATATTTACATAACTATGCTTTAAATGATGAACAAATCGAAGTTAGAATATAACAGAAATAATTTTCTCAGTCCTTTGCACATTCTCAGTCCAAGAACAACCATCTTATCTATGATGTCGTATACCAAATTTACATTTTATGCCAATTAATTTTTTCTTTATTTTATGGGGAACCTTTATCCCGACTTTTGAGGAAAATTCTAGACCAAATCAAGTAAACAAATTTCTTAAAATTTATTATTAAGTTATTTCAACAACAAATATTATAAAATAAAATAATAATCTTCTATTATACGCAAGGGCAGTGACATATATTACGTAATATCCATTTATTATAAGCTCATACCCACCCCATGTAAAATGTAAAAGTCTTACGTTACACATATGTTATATGACCCACCCCTAAAATATTATGTAATAAATGTCACTGCCCTAAGTAAACAATATTTTAATTGCGAACTGATAGAATTAAAAAGGTAAGATGACAATTTAATAATCAAATAATGAAGATAATTTATAATATGTATCCGATATTATAAATACAGCTAATAATATTTCATGTTTTTCAAGAAAAAAATTCAAGCAGATATATACATATTACAACATAGGAATTTTATCAGATAAAACGTCTAAAATAATAAGAAATTCTATTATAAAAATATTTTATTACGATTTTTTGCATAATAAGTCTTTTCTTACCTGTCCAATTTTTTTAGCTTTTTTATCGGTTATAATTTACATAGAAAATCCATTGAAAAATTGGTCTATCAATAAGTCATTTTGAATTTGTTGAGGAAGTTTCTCAATACGTTTCAACGTGTCTTCATTTTTGATGAGTACATAACTTCGAATATGTTTTATATTTGTTCTTCGTCTTCTTTGAGGAGCCATTACAGTATACTATACAGTATATAAAATATTGAAAGAAAATGATGTTTTTATGATACGTAAAGAAATGAAAATATTTTTTAACCTGGTGCGTGTATTTATATAATAAACTAATGTACAAACCAAATAAAAATAGATGAATAATAATGCCAAATAATTACGCCAATTGATTTAACAAAATAAGATACGGTCAACGTAAAATAATTTAAATTAGAGGCCGAATATGTGTTATCAGGGGATGTACTGTGTTAAAAATTTTTGTTGTCGGTCAATATTTTTACTGCGAACTACATTCAAACAATATTAATTATATTCTTAAAAAATATATATGTCGTGATAGTCAAGAACTGGATGCAAGGACTTCAGGATTAAATCTCAATTAATAAAGAATTTGGAGCGGCATATTCCACTGTTTAAAAAACAAACCCGGGGAAATTTATCAGCTTGATATTTCTTTCCATTTCTATCTCTCATAACGAAAAATTGGTTTAGATAAAAATACGCTTTCTTCTAGTAAATGTTTAGTCCAAAGCGCCCAATCACAGCTCAGCTTAAATAAATGAACTTTACAGTCATTACGAAGTATATGCACGTGGTTTTATTGACTCAAGTGCTGATTGTGTGAATATTATTTTTTTTATTTACGCTTCAAAATGACACATGATGAAAATAAAATATATATATATGTCTAAAAATTTAGAATATTTATTACCTGATAAGTAGAATCATTACGGATACTATTTTGCATCAAAGAGGTCTTTATGAAAGAAAATGAACATGCATGTAGAACTTTGTCCTTTACCTAAAAGGAAAAATTATATTTAATGGTAAATTCTTACAATTTTAATAAACCTAAATTTTTTATAAAATATAAACCAAATTACAAGATGAATAATCGTTGCTATTCTTTGTTTTATTGAAATTGTTATTACGTTTGATTAACATTACAAAGAACAAGAAACGAGTTTATATAAATATGTAATATGTTATTGCATGATGTAACTGACTACTACTAGTATAACAATAACAATATGATGCATATATTAGTTTGCATATTCTTGACATATAAATTATGCATATAATCACACTATAATGCATTTATTTAACAATATATTTGCATTATGAACCAATTTCTTAGATTCTTTAGCTGCTAGTCAGATTAGTTGACGTGGCATAACCTGAGCAAACAACAGCATGTTACCTAAATAAAATAGTAAATTCCGTTTTGCATTAGTGTAAAATAGCCGATTTCAATTTCAATGACATTTAATGCTTCAGTTTTAAAAAAAATTTAAATAAACCTAAACACTGTATTACATGATAGGTTAAATTTCAAAATAGTTGTATATGCGCCTGTCTAACTAGAATTCAAATGAGCGTCAAGATTAGGAAATTTAAGTCTTTCGCATCGGTTGAAAGCGAGACTATATGCATGTGTCCCGGCTTTATAATTATGCCATAAATATATGTACCATTGCTTAAGTATTAATTTAAATACTTACTTTATGTCTTTTTGGAATTTAATCAAAAGGCAAGATGTACCGTAATTAAATCTAAATTGAAAGTTGAAAACATCAAATCGAAAGCGTGTGCATTTTTTAGTTCGCCTCCATTGTATCATTTTAATTATTTGTTAACAACCTCTTTATATCGAGAGAATGAACCAATAAAAGTCACGGAGCTATTCTTGAAGGTATTGTCGTGTTTGTCTTTATACAGCCATAAAAATTATTTTCTAAACATTCATTCAGATTAAATAATATTGACGTTCATATATTTTTATTGGATGTCAACATATATTAATATTATATTCATTACGCAGGAATGAAATTTATTTTATTTCATTTCCATATAAGAATTAATTTTCATATTTTCATTGTAATTGTCGTTCTTTGTATATTTATTATGGTAGAAAAAGAACTATTTTTTTGTAAGATGATGATTGAATTTTTAATGATAAATAAATGTATAGTTGTTTATATAATATAATAATAAACCATTTTCTTTAAATTAATAAATTTTTGTAAAAAAAAAGGTTATAAAACCTGCAGTATGCGCTTAAATATACAGCAAAAAAGCATAGCAAAAAGATAAAAAATTTATAGTGCGTTGATACAATGATTATAGTATTTTTTGATATTTGAAATAAACATGCTCCGTAAAATATCAAATTTGAATGTATCTACCAACCATTACCTACACGAAGATCTATTCTTGATTCTGATTGGTCTTCTATTTTAATCTCAAAATAGCTAGTACTATATACTAATTAGTAAATTGTTACACATTTGTTTTACCACAACCTCCCAGTCATTATTTCTACGTATTTATTCAACTATTTTCAAGTATGACGGATTCGTTTTTGTTGTTTTTTGAAATGAAAATTCATTGTTGAAAAATAGGGGTTTATGACATCAGTTCTTAGGCAAAAAGAATTTGGTGTTTTAAAAGGAAAGCGCCACAGATGGTAAATATTGCATAATATATCACAGATTTAATACTAGATAAGTTATACAACTTTATAGACTCTAAAAGTAGAAATTTTTAAAAGTGTGGAAGTTATTATTTTCACACAAAACTTATGTAAGGCGGTCAAATGACCCGATTTTGTGATTCTTCATTGTTCTTATGTATCTCTATATTTAACGTTACATAACTTGTATAATTAATATTGTATATAAAATGTGATTAATGAAGAAATTGAAAGTCAATTAGAAATATATATAACGATGAACAATCTGTAATATTTTGCAATGCGATTCAATTTATCTCTCATTCGCAGTTAGATACTTAGATTTATCTCTTTGATCAATGTTTCTAGAATATTTAGTTTGATTTGAAAATCAGGTGCATTCGTTTATACGAAATATGGATCAAATTATTAAAAAACTGGTTAAATTACCTCATTCTTTAAAACTTTAGCAAATAACTAAATATACTATTCTTTCACCACGTAGAATTAGTTGGTAAATCTTTCCTTTTAGATGATAATGCCAGCCGGAATTTGTAGCACTGACTGACATTATAAAAATGTGAAGAAAAATTTAAATAAATAATACTAGATGACATGTCCAAATTGTCCAATGATCTGGATCCAAGTTCACATGACTCACACGACTGCAACTCCCTAAAATTGATAACAAGAAGATCGTCAGACTTTACTCCGTAGGTTTTAGAGTGGAACTTTAACATAGATTCATATATGAATCTTTTTTCAGGTCCTATTGTATAAATTTATCACTTATATTGTTATAACTAGGAAACGGAAACCGTTATCAAGTCCGAAGCGCAGTTATCATCGTACATCATCACATGTCGGACGGACAACAGGACATTTGTGAAACCGATACGAATAGTGTATAGTCCTTCATTACACTTCGGACTAAAAATGAGATGCACGTGCTTTTTAATATAGGCACGCACAATATAGTTCATGAGCAAAGAAATATTTTGAATTGAATTTTTTACGCGTTAGATGAGATTTGTAGAATCATCAAGTATCAAAAGTGCCTGGGTTTCAGAACGTTTGAACGAATACTGCCCGAAACATTAAAGTATTCTTTTCTAATATCTGATCAATTTTCCTAAATTATTATAGTGTTCTTCGTTACAAAAATTATAAAAAAGTTGTAAAGTTACAAAACATCCAGAAATGACTGTAAATAAATAATATAAATGAATAATGTAGGTACTTATTTTTAATGTGAGAATGATTTTTACTTAGAAAAAAATAACTTACAGCTTGTAAATGTGGAAATTACCAAATTATAGAAGCTTTAAATTCTATATTTAAACATTGTTAGATACTGTAATAAGGTTGTTTAATTATTTAAATTATTTTAATCGTTTATTTATATAATATGAATTTAAGTTCTTACAAAAATCCAAAATTCAAAATATTAATGTCGAATTACTAAACAATTTTTATATATTTAATTAAGTTCAATCAAATTAACGAAAAAAATAGTACGTCAATGGTAACTATCTTAAATAAAAAGTTCTTTATAAAGAAATACTACATTTAATTGATTTTTTCAACGAATTGCAAAAAAGATTCACAATATGGTCTGATATAGTCATTTTTCAGAAAATTGTACAGACCAATACAACTTTTATTTATTTTTTTTTTTTTTGAAATTATTGTGTCAAATTATAACTCGATAACTTTAAATTATTAATAGAAACTTCGATTATACATTTGATTGGAGAATAATAATCATGCTTATTCAATATCACACTATAGCTAGTATTAATAATCATATACTAAAATAAATTGATCATATGCTAACTAGATTAAGTTTGTTTATCTAAGCAAATCCAGATATATCAAAATCAATAGCACAAATGTTCGCTATTGCTAGCGATTATATCTATTAATACGATACGACTAGTAGTTTGTAAATCTTCATATGTATCTTTATTTATAAAAAGACTATAGGACATAACGATAAAAAATTATCGAAAGAATGTTAAAACGCACTTTAATTATGTCGAAAAATTGAATTCATATTTTTTTAATCGTTAATTTACGCGTTATTAAAAGAAACTTATTTGTTCATAGAACCGAAATGGTAATAATAACATAATAAATAAAGCATGAAATTTTTCAAAAAAAAAATAACAGAAACCCTTACTCATAAATAAATAAACCGATTAGGGCAGTGACAGATATTACCTAATATTCATTATTTATTATAGTCTATACCCCCTCCCCCCTAGACTTATAACAAATCTTACGTTACACTATATATACTAAGACCTTTTTATACCCCCCCTAAGATATTACCTAATATCTGTAACTGCCCTTACCATATATTTATTTTTACCCTAAATTCATTTAGTGTTAATCTATAATTTATGACGAAAATTTATAAAATGAATTTTATAACTGTATGAAAGAAGGTCAAAAATTAAACAATTTTCTTACTTTAATGCATAAATTTAACGGTAAGTAACGAAATTGTGATTTATAAAGATTGGTCATATTATGTTAAGTCTACATCCGATAGGTATAACGAAAACGGAAACCAATAATTTTGTCTGAATATATACTTTAGTAAAACACCGAGTATAAACAAAATATTAGTCCATCTATTTATTTTGCATTGATCATGCGTCCATCATCATTTTACCGATATCTGATATTATAATTATGTAACGTAACTTGATTAGTTTTTGAAAAAATTGAAAATCATGAAGGCACCTTACCTTTATTTTATGAGTGCTCAAATAAATTAAAGTTTATAAATTTTGATAGGTAGATAACGAAAAAAAGTGGCTGTTAACCTGTTATTTCCTTATTTAAATTTTAATCAATGAACGATTAAAATGAATATAAATTTGGTTTAGTCGTCATAGAAAATACAACCAAATATAGCGGTAAATCAATTCCATTTATGCCATTTATTTATTCGAATTTCAGAAACTTCTAAAATATGAAAAGAGCTCTGAACCTGTATAGGGAGAAATGGGCGGAGAATGTATCTCCTGGTTTTAACGATTTTAGGCGGTTCATTTATTTCAAAGCCGGATGGAAATTTTGAAATTTTCCGGACACACTTGAACGTTTTTTTTGCAGACATTTCCTTTCTATGATATTAATATACTTAGATGTTTAAGATAATCAATTTGCTCTATCATGTTCCTCGGAAAAGTAGGTAATTTGTGAAATAATCCAAAGTTTTGTTTTGTATACAGCCAAGTCAGACTTACGCAATGTGTAACGTGAAAAGCTCGAGGGAGGTACAAACTATGGGAAAATTCGGGAAATTATTGGAAAATTTCTGAAAATCGTAATTACATATCTGTATATCACGGGACCAAAGTAATCCTCCTATGTCTTGAAAACAATCTCCTTTTTCTATTAATTTTTGTTATATAAATATTCTAATTTTATCCAGGTATTGCACACAAATATTTTTCTGATTATTATTATACAAGTTTTAAAAGTCCTATGTTTATAGTAAAAATTTATAGAAAAAACATGGTACTGTACAATGTCACTCTTCCAGATTTTGTATCATACTCGAGGTACTTTGGTCCGTAATAGGTTAGTATACGGTAATTATTACATTATATATATGTTTATTAAAATTTAGATTTTTTTAAAATAATAGAGGGGTGTGTACGTTAAACAAACAATTAATTTGGAACGGCCCAATTGACAATGCTAAAAACAAACAATCCCTTTTTTGAATAAAACTATATGAATCTCTTGAAAATATTTTATAAGATTTATATTTTCTGAAATTTATTCAATAAGAACCTAATATATGATGCAAAATTAAGTCAAACTTTATAAAAAATACTGCATACTAAGAAGATTTTTTACTGTATTTGCAACAACAGCTTTATTAATGTTATTCTTATTAAAATAGAACTTCGGCTTTAATTTAATTAAGTTGCAAAACGAAACATAATAAATTATAAAATTGAATAATACAAATCACAAACTAACACAATTTAACAACAAAGGTTCTTGATTCTTGAACTAATTTAAAACACGTAACAATTTATCAGAGATTTATTATTGATCATATCCTGAAATGAAATTTTTGACAATCATATCTTGAAGTGAAAAACTGGGCAATTTTAATCATTTTAATACAACCATAATTCTCAATTTGGACGTAAAAACTCTCAGATAATTTTATATATCGTTAGTTAGTACAGATGAAACTAACCTTCTTTAAATAATATTTTGTTAGAAAAGGAAATCACTTACCATTTTTAATTTATTCTTTTTCTCTTTTCGTAATAAAAAAAAGTTGCTCAAAAATTCAAAAATTTTTCAAAATAAAAATGAAAATCGGTTCCTATTTCTGATTTATTTTCTCTTTTTAAGGAAAAAGTTCACCTCAGTTTTTATTAAAAAAAATTCAAATAAAATGATCTTTACTCTTCTTTTTGCAAATAGAAAATTCTCAATATTTCACTATAATTGCATTAGTAAAAAGTAAGCGAGTAGTAAATTCATTATTTTTTTGATTGCATTAGAATGTAGTATCTGAATTAAAATTGTGTATAGAAACCATTCATGTTTCAGTTTTATTATCAACATATAAAAATTCAAGACTGAACAAAAGTGTGCAACGCTGTTACGACAAGATGGCTTCTAGATCCCCTCAAATAAATCTATTTTTATTTTATTTTTACTTTAGAAAGGTTGTCAGAATGGCTAGTTAAATCTATTTCTTGTTATTTATTAAGCATAAAAGTTTAATTCGCGAATACAAATTGTATCACGTGATTTTCCAAGTTTTGATCATGACAATTTTATTTGAGTAAAAATAAAACTAGCTATACAACTGATATGAATAACGAAGAATCTAACAATTATACATAGAGCATTTACCCACTTTCCAATCTATCGTGTAACAATTATATTATACATAGAACAAGGTAGACGGAAATACAGTAATTATAATTTACGTGTATGTAATGTGTTATAAATAATAAGTATTACAAAAATTGTGTTACAAAAAAATGTTATACAAATGTAAAACAAGAGTAGTTTAATTCAAAAAGGAATTATGATGGCTGGACGTAAGTAGAAAGAAGGAAGAGAATTGCATGGGTTACAGATTTAGGGTATCCAGACTTTTCGCCGAAGTCCATTTTGCCAGAGCCATTCACCGAAGGGACATTTAGCTGGACATTTCACCAAAGATATGGAATTTTTCAATTTTCCTTTTCTTTTTTATAAGAAAAACGAATTATTTACGCATTACAAGTCGCGTTTATTTATTTTATTTTAATTAAAGGAAAATTAATTTCACTTTACAATTCCATCGATTTTCCTCGACGAAACGCCCATTCGACGAAATATCCCTTCGGTGAAATGGCCTCAGCAAAATAGGTTTCGGCGAAATATACTTTGGCGAAACGTATCGTAACCTAGATCTAGTAGAATGTCCTTTGTTACGCTCCAGACAAATAAGTAGAAACTAGCAATATGAAAGTATGTATCCTATTATCTCTAACTAGAACCCTTCGCTTCTGTAACTAATAGATAATTTGTAATTATTGTATTTATTTGTAAGTACCAAAGTCTTTATTGTTCATTTAAAACAATCTTTTATATTTAAAAAATTTTTTATTGTGCTTTGAACGTACGCTATTATTTTTTGTAAATCAAGATGGTTCTCAACTCAAAAATTTTGTTTTTTGTTGACCTATCAGTCTTGAATATGAAACACTGGTTGATTTATGATTTATTATTACATATACTTATAGTACTGTTATACAAATTATATATTTACAAAAGCTTAATTATTAATTATACGATAATTGCTATCTTCGTTAATTATAATAATTTTATTATCACTACTATTTATTTTGTCAAGTGATATACCATTATTTTCATTATCATAATTTATATCATAAGATTTTGGAAAAAATCCTTCATTTATTATAAATTGAATTAAATTGCCAATCCCTCCAAATGAACGTCCTGTTTTTTTTTAAAAAAAAAAAAAAATTTATTTGATTAATTAAACTGGAATTCCTCTAGAATTAAGACCATATACGTTTATGTTTTTTTATTAATTCTTTACCTATAGTCCCCATAACATAAACCCAAGGTTCTTCATTCTAAAAAAAATGAACACAATAAATTAAGTATAAAATCAAAAAAACTATAAGATTTTATTTCTATAAAAAACATTACCAAAACAAATCTGGCACCTTGAGAAATCAACATAGGGATCCATTGTAAAATGAACATAGCTATATAACTCAAAATTTTTTTGGCAGCCTTTCTTTCAACTTCAGAATAATGTTCCAATGCAATTACTCTATTATCATTCGCAGTATTTTCATTCCTACTACTTCGACTATTTGATGATGACGATGACAAAAATTCTGGTGCTTTGTGGATTTTTCTTAATATACTTAAATAACAAAATAAGATTATTGATAATACTATCGTTATAGTAGAAAATAATATTATTGCCGAATTAAATTGTCCTGATTTTGCTGCACACCTACAAAATGAATTATTTTTATTTTAAAACTATATTATATGTTGAGAGGTGAAAATAAAAAGTGAGAATAGCTTACCAGTAATCACGTTTACCATTATTTTGTATATTTACTAATTGAATTATTGTACTTCCTGCAATTACAATTAACCAAAGTTTATAATCATATTTGCCATAATTAAAATATATTTCGCGACAAATTCGAAGATAAGTTATTGCCCTATTTAAAAAAAAAAGAAAGATTTCTTTGAAAAAAACCGTATAGAAGTAAAATTAAAATTTTGATAATTTTGATACTTACGCTATTACAGCATAAAAACATATGTTTATCGTAAGAAATGCCCAGTTAAGTGCGCCAATTATTTTACATGGTGTGTCGTCCCATACTTGTGCATATATAGCAGTGTGCAACTATTTGAAAGATTATAATCTAATTCAAAATTTTATGAAATTATCAATTTAAATATGCACTTAATTACTTACCATGTTAATAAAAAAATTGCAATTTATTAAAAAATCTAAAAAAGTAAAGATAAATATAAAAAAAAAGAAGCTTATCAATGTACGACATAATCGTTTGATAAATCCTACGTACCTGTGAACGCAGTATAGAAAGGTAACCTATAAATCATGGCTAATTTTTTTCTACTTAATATCCACTGCTTATAAACCCTATAAAAAACATAAACACATCCGATCAAGCCTAATACAATCATCGTCAACGAAAAATCTACCACTAAATGGAAATTATTTAAATTATCCGGGGTATCCAATCGACCATCAATCGCTAATATAACGTCAATGAATAGAAATTGAAGGATTATTATTGACATAAATGAATATTTTATAGATAACTTATTCGAAATTGAATTAATCATGTTTAAAAATATTAATAATAAAAGAATGTAAAATGATATGCGAAGGTAAATAATATGGAAGGAAAATAAAATATAAAATCGGTAAAAATAGGAGAAAGAAACGTAAAAACGTAGAAAAGCGTAAAATAGGTGTAATAACAATATATTAATAAAAATTCGAGAAATCTCTGATTAAATAAATATTAATGGGGTCAATTTGCAAATGTTGTACAGTAATTTATAATGGTACTATGTCATTAAAGGTTTCATGAAATCTAATAAATATCTCACTATTTTGTTTCACAAACATATCGTTATCCAAACAAAATACGACGCAATATTTGTTTGTTAGCACAAATTAGGCAAGCAACTGTAAAATTTCCGGTCTTAATATAATATATTGACAGATTTACAACTGTGCTACAAATAATTAGACGGATATGAGCGGCTGTTGCCGGTTCTTATAGTTCTTGGTTTGAGCCGGTAATTATTGAAATTATCGATATCTCAACAGTAAAAGATATTGAAGTCGATATAACTAAGTACATTGATTACTGTAAAACCAGAGAATAATATTAAAATTACTTCGAAAGTTCTATAAAGAAAAAAAGTTATTTTCCAACAGGCCACCAACTTTAAATATTTTACCGACCAGTAATAACGACAATTTTGGTTAGATTACTTTGTATGAATGTTAATTAAACTTTAAATTTTAGTAAAATTAATGTCACAAGTTTGTCGATCATTATTTAAATATGATTGTAACATGTTTGATAAAAAAAAAATTAATAGACCCCCTTTTTATATACATTTCAAATACACTTTAATTGACGAATATCGCTTATACCTAGTATATATTTGTTACACAATACTTTGCTATTTATGTTGAATATTAGCAATTCATTGTGCAATTCTTGTACGCCTTATATAAGTCATTAATTCCGGAGAATTATAGGTACAGTAGCATTTTTATTATTAACTATCCGCTGATCTCTACTTGTTTCACGAACCATTCAATAAAACGTGAATATGCAATTAAATGTGCTTTATAATTATAATGAATATTTGGTAAAAAAAGTAAATTAGTAAATAAATAAATAAATGAATGAATATTTATTAATAAGGATAATAAATTTTTTTTGATTATCATCAAATTAATAGTATTTTAACTTTGAAGGTAACGCAAAGAATTACAAAAAAAACAAATGATACACTTGAACGAAAGAAGTAAAAGAAAATTTTTGTATCACTTCCATTTCGATCATTTCAAATTCAAAAATTGATAACTTTAGTTATTGTATTACATAACAATTTAATATGAAATTCAATATACCGGACATGTCCGCTCCAATAGCAAAAGTCGAGTATACATATAAACTGTACTGTACGATCAGCCAAACAAATTGTAGCTGTTAGAGGTGCAAACTTTACCGACGTAACTGCCGTAACAAAGTTACGTCAATAACGTCATAGAAATTTTATAATATTTTATATAATATCGAGCTACGTCACAAGTTACAACCTTTCAATGACTTAATGAGTGACGTAGATAAAAAAAAGAAAAAGTCTGCACCCTTACGATTAGTTGTGTTCGTACAGTACAACCTTTTTTTACCACGTGACTTTTCAGACGTGTCTGCTTCTTTAGCAATATTCTTTTTTTCTTTAGGTCTTTCGTCCACATTTCAGAAAGGTAAATTTTTTAAACAAAATTAATTTTTTTTTTGTCTTTTGTGGTAATTTTCGTTTTTTACTAACCATTATTTTGCTTCAGGTAGTGTGCTCTTCTAAACAAGGAGACAGGTAAACGAAGTGATATTTTTCTTTAATTTCGTTTTAACTTCGTATTATTACTAATCCTACCATTTATTTCTTTCTTTTAGATAAAATTTTTCTGTTTTTGTTTTTGCTTTGACTTTCTTTCTTCCTTTATTTTGCTGTGTTTCTTATATTTCGTCTCTAATTTCCTTTCTTCTTTTTTTTATAGGTTGTCAACTTTTATTCTCTTAGATTTTTAAATTACAGTCAAAGCCTCAAAGGTACTTTTTTCTTTTGTTTTTGTTTCTTATATTTCGTTTCTTACTAACTTTTATTCATCCTTTATTTTCTTTGTGGGTTTGTCATTTTCATATGATTTTACCTTTTTGTTCTTTAACCTTTATGGTTTTGTCATTTAAACGTCGCGTGGCGTGCCTACAATTTATTAAACTTTTAAAGCAACCGTATAAGACAGCGATCAAGTTACATGATGCCCACCCGTAGATGTAATGCATATAATATTCCTTTGTAAATTGTACAACCTGTCGTACGAATTTGACTTCGCTGCTAGTCATAGGAAGTTAAGATATTAGAAGTTCAGAAAATCTCTGAATAAGTAAAACTATGTTAAAAACCGTTTTCGATGAATTATAATTTTAACACACCCGGCAGGGGGGATGAAATATCATCGAACTGCGAAGCAGTTCGGATGATATTTTAACCACCATGCCCAATAACTGTGTTATTATGCAGGCGTCCAAGATCATCATGTTCCAAATAAAAAGCATAGTAAACAATAGGTATTTTACCTATAAAATCTAAATGACGTAATGCGCTTTATCTAAAAATATCAGAAAATTAAAAAATCTGGTGAAATCAATTGTACAATATAAACAAACTCGCTAGCATTCTGGTTTGTTATAATGAAAATATGAACGCAATTTATCATTACTGTATTTTACAACACAACAATTAATTAATTTGAAAGAACAAAAAAAAAAAAATATACTTTAAAAAATTCTAAGAACTAATACTTATTCATCCGTGCTTAACTGAATTAGCAATCCGTTAATTTATTTCTCAATCCTTTATCTAATACCTTTTAAAAATCTTATATAACGTATTTATATTTATTTCTTTTATAACGACGACTTATATTACTTATAAGTTATAACTATCTTACGAGACCAGGATATATAATATCGCTAAATTTATAGATGGTTGTGATGAAAAGAATTTTCCATCATTATTATATGATGCATTTCTTTGTTGAAGTTATAATAACAAACTTGATCATATATTAATAATCTTCCATAAAATTTTTTTTCTTTTCTTTTCTAATTGAGCTGGATGGAGAAGCTTATGGTGGCATCTTATTATATCTATGTTTTTATTCCTTTATCCTGCCTTTGAATATGTAAAATTAGAAATAATTTACGGGTCGCACCAAGACAAGAACTAAATTAACGTTACGATACCAATTTAAATTTAATAAATGTACTAGTTACTAGTAATGGATTATTTTCCTACTATCTATGTAATTTACAATTTTTGTAATAATAAAGATTATATACACAGAGGAATTCAATAAAGCGATCTTAATAAACCGGATCATAAGTAAAATCTTAATATAAGGAGTTAAGATCTGGAACGGATTATTATAATCTATAATAAATTTGGTTTTGAAACTCGATATACCTGATTTTTGCAGGTAGATAAATAAACTGTACTGTACGATTGAATTAAAAAAGTTCGTACAGTACAGTACAGTGCTTATGTATGTATATAATATATAAGTGTTGTACTGTACTGTACGAAAAAAACCAATAAAAATTTCGTACGGTACAGGATCACGTGATTTAAATATATAATTTTTTTCGCAAAATAATTTTATTTATTGAAAATTTATTATATTAAATACACTGTTAAACTAAAAGCAAAAGTAACACATTTATACTTTATAATGGTGTTAAAAATCATGAGTTTATTTTATGTTTATTAAAGAGATTAATAAATTCGAAATCAAAAATTTTATTTTAACGTGACTAGCAGTAAACAAAACAAAGAAGGTAATCTAATAATAAAAATAAAAAAGAATTACAATGTACTGATAAGTAAAGGAGCTAACAACGATAATAAAATAAAAAAATAATGAAAAAACAATGAAAGAAACGAAAGGAGATAAAGTGAAATAAGAAGAAACAAAAGAAAGAAAGGGAACATATGGAGATAAATAAAGGAAAGGTAAAGGGATAGAAAAGAGACAAAGAAATAGAAAAGGAACGAAAAAAGGATAAAGGGAATAAATGAGAGTAAAAAAAAAATAAAGGAGATAAAGAAGAATGGAAATAAAGAAAGAGAGATATGATGAATAAGAATAGATGATGATGAATGATAAGAAAGGGATAAAGAAGGGACGAAATTAAAGAGGGTGAAGATCAAGGACAAACCCATAAAAATAAGAAAAGATCAATGAAAGATCGAGCACAAATCCATAAAGATTAACAATAAAAAAAAAACAAATAAAAAAAAAAATTTGTAAAATTTAAATTTTTTTTTACTGGTTGTCATTAATTAAATAATCGCAAAATTAGCCAATCAAATTTATTTAAAATCACGTGATATGATGGCAAATAAAAAAGTAATTGTGAGGTCACAGTAAAAATTATAATTAGACACTATTGTTTTTATGCCATTGTTTTTTATGCTAAAAGGAATGAGTAATGATAAATGACGGTCAACATCCTGACGACATATTCCTGAATAGGAAAGCCCGAAAATGATTTAGCAGATTTACAAAAGTGAACGTAAATTATTTGAAGGGGTTATTTATAACAATAATGCAGCATTAAACATTTAAACACTATAAATATAAATATAGTTCTCCCACTTACTTTTATACCATTTCAAAAAAAAAAATCAAATTCATAAAATAATAATTTAAAAGTTATTTAATTAAGTAAATTATATCATTTTCGGGGAAAGGTCGGGAAAAAATGACATGTCGGTAAAAAGTCCATTAGGAATATGCGGGCAAAGAGTGCATCAGAAAAATGGTTGTCTGATAATTGCGGTGTAACCGCAATGAGAATACTTTAAGTTGTATGTATGACTTGCTTTTTTTCCTTTTTTAAACATAAAAAAAGAAACCAAAAAAAACAGAATATTCCGTTTATTCCGATTTATAACTTACCGAATTCGGAATAGTAATCATTATTTTCGTTTACATATTTCCCCAGTGAGGTATTATCTGTTATACAAGAAAAATGGTTTCATATGACTGAAAAAGTAACTCACAAAATAAGGTAGTAACTTCGTACTATGTTGTTGTATTAGAAAAATTTTTAACTAATAATAAATTATGAAAATTAAAAAAAAGGCTGCAACTTTAAATTTATTAATGGAACTTTTTGATGGTGATCATTTACTATAATGCAAGAAAATTGAAGATAATATACTTAACTTCAATTGTTCTACATAATGTTGCGTTTATATTTGTTTTTATGTTTGCAAAACCTAAACGTAAAATAGAAAATTTTCCTTTCAAAGAAATTATCCTTTTTTGAAAAATTTTCTATATAAGATAAATATTGAAAGGTCATTGTCCGCTAAAAGTTAATTATAAAGGTAAATGAATTAAATGGCAATAAACTGCATAATAAAGTTTCGTTATTGGTTACTGCTATTATGGTGAATAAATCGCTCTCCGCAAAAAACGGGCGTGACGGAAATAATATATTTTTTTCCGTTGGCGTCCTATCAAATTTACTTAAACGTTTTTATTTATAACAATTATAATTTCATTGAATTTCTGACAAAGAAAATTTTCATCTTTGATAGTGTGTTTTCTTCAGCAGTGCTTTAATAATTGGATAAATTAATCATGATATTGATGAACAATTTATTCGCTTCGGTTTTAATATTAACTGTTAAATTATTTTAAGTAATTTAAGACATCGCATATAACTGAATAAATTATGATATTATTCATTTATTAAAATAAAAAAAATTTTTTTTTCATGAAATGTACAATCAGCAATTTATCACACAAGATCACTAAATACACACGCATCCTTAAAAATCTCATTCGAGTCTATATTTGGACTTAAAAAGCAGGAAATATATCAGAATTAGTATTAAATTTTATTCGCGAATTCATCATTTAACAAATACCGGGAAACGCAAAATCCAAGAATAACGATGCAAAATTCCATATATTTAAAGAAAAATTAATGTGTTCTCTTCCGTTGACGATTTGTAGGCTATTCAAACTTTTCATTATGTAGATTTTATCAAATGGTATAAACACTTTTTGTAGTTGATGTAGTTGATGGTACATGACTCTTCCAGAACTTAAAGTTGGTCACAAAAAACAAATATATGCGCCTTCATTTCCTTCTTCTTTCAAAATTTATAACGATAAGCTTATGCGTAAGTGATATAACTATAAAAAAGACTTATCTTATTATCTTCGGTAAATAGCGAAATTGAACTCGTGATTTTTTGAATCTTAATTTACATGTAAAATATCTTTATAAATACACCAAGTTTTTTCTCACCTTTTTTTCAATCTTTCTCCCTTAAAGTGTATAATAACGATTATACGGTACAATGCCAAGACGGAATCAACAGAGAAGGCTAAGGATAAATGGAGTATTCAGCAGAAGGAATATTCATAATTCACCTATTAATAATGAAGTCATATTGAGACGCATCGTGAACCTTCCTCGTCAACAAATTGCATATAATATAGATAATTTGTTGATAATTCAATTTTTCAGTGGAAGTTCTTTCTATTGAGTGTTATCTCGGCAGTCAATGATACCTAATAAAAACAAAAGTTGACAGGTAAGAGTCTTACTGCGCAAAATAATTATAATTTTTTTTATTTAGATTTTAAAATGATTATTTTTTATATTTTTAACATCAATTCGACATGTTACGTATCTTTTATCAATTTTATAATATAAATCCGTTCTAATCCGCTAGGTCTGGAGGTCAATTATCACCTTTCAAGTAATGAATTATATAATCGTAATTCTTATAAATATTCGGTCTTTCTTCTATATTATTGTTTATTTTTATTTTTAGAAAAAAATGTAAAAGTTAGTTTTTTATAGACCTATAAATTATCAAAAATAAATTATGATTGTCTATTGTTATGTTTCCAAAAAAAGAAGAAAGAAAGGAAAAGTAAAAGACATAAAGTGAATGATAGTAGAACGTTTCACTACATTATTGCATATCATTTTATCATTTTCAAAACCCAGATGCGTATTTTAACATGTGATATCCAAATTTCTAATGGAAAGATTCCGAAACATATTCACTGTTACGATAGTGTTATATTACTTTTTTACGCCACAGAATCTAGTAAACATAATAACATGATTGTAAATAATTTCAGAGAAATACGTAGCTTATATTATCGATCACACATTTCCATAGAAACTCATTCACACGCACCTTATTGAGAATAAGTATTTAAGTGTTCCGAAAGAGTCGATCAGACCCGGGTTATTGACCCGAATCGAATTTAAGGGGTTAAGGTCATCAAACTTGTTGATTCGTGACCCGCATGAAATCCGACCCGACCCGTTAAAATATAGTATAAAGTTAGCTAATCAAAAATTCGTCTAATCCAATTATATCATGCTCGAGTTTGGGTCGAGTCTCATGAATTCGGGTCGGATACCCGACCGAATATTAAGTTTTATCTTTTAAAAAGACTCCGAAAATATCTATAAAATATGGAGGCGCATTTGTTTTGTGAGTAATTTTTCGTCAAACGGTCAAAATCATAGAGTTGTTTGTTTCCGATTGATAAAATACTAAATGAACCTTTATGACAGTGACAATTAAAGAAAATTTGGATTTAAATAATCCATAACATAATATACGAAGTGTTTTTTTTATTATACAATGTCATGTGATGAATGGACGCAAAGGTATCAAATATAGAAAATAGTACCTGATGGGTCAAGAACGATACATTTTGCGTGTCCCTGTCGATCCCGCGGTATGATTCTTGATACACATATATTTATTCTTATATTGAATATATCAATAATGACATTTTTACCGGACGGACATCCGGACATTTCATGTCACCTTGCGTAGTACTAGGGAAACGGAAACCGTCACTAAGTCCGAAGTGTTTTTTTTTGTTGTACAATGTCATGTGCTGAATAGATACTTCCCTGTCGATCCCGCCTAATCTGATCTCACTGTGGAATATCATGATTTTCATATCCACGTTTCCCGTGAAATAATTATTACATGTAAATTATTAAGAAATTATAGAAAATATTTCTTATATTTTCACAAAAATTACTTATTTCTGAAGTTCAATTCTGGTCGGTCACAATTTTCGGTCAATTTGAAGTAATTTGAATAGGATTGATCTTAATCAACTTATTGCACGTGTTTCCTAAATTTTTCAATTTGCAGCTGAAGGAGTTGAAATTTTGACATGACTAGTATATTTTATTTTGGTAGATTTAAGGACTTATAAAAAGTTACATAAAAATGTCATGGAAATGGATTATAAATTTCACGTGAGGGGAAGGTCAAATAACGTATTATTATTTTCAGCTAAACTAAATTACGCGAAACCTCAATTTTATGCAAGTTCAGCTATTTATATATTCTTCTCACAGCTAAAACTTTAAGAAAAAAGAATTTTTATATTCCTATCTCTATAGAAAAATGAACCTTCGAAAGTCCAGAAATTCGATATCGATGAATTTGAGCGTGAAGTGAGTGTATAATAAATTTTCGTTAAAAAAAAATAAAATATATGAGATTTAAGACTCTAAGTGGAAATTCATAATTATGACACTTTTTTATTATCAAAATGAAAAATTAAGTAATTTCATCGAGAAAATTCTCCTTAAAAATAAGAACAAAAGCAAATCAATGTACAATTCGAGAATAAGGACGAAAATTGATTATTAATTTTTTATTATTTTTAATAAAATATGAAATACATGCATTTGATAATAACATTTTCTAATTAATTTTTTTTAAATTAATCTTTCTTCAAAGCTTTGAAAAACCATTATAATTTCGGATTGAGAAAATTTATAACTATAATTTATCGCGTGATACCCGTTGTCGGACCGATTCCCAACATCCATTTTCCGACGTAATCTTTCCCGACAACGATTTTCCGACAAGACAAATTCCAGAATGACATTTTCCTATAAAAACATTTTCCCGCATGATATTATCCCGACGAAATATATCCCGAAAGGCATTATCCCGACATGAAATTTTTCTGAAACCAAATTATATAACTTTGTTTGGATATATATTATATAATTTTAACAATAACATATTATAAATTAATTAGTTTTATTGATGATAAATATTGTTGTTTTACAAATAGATATACAAAATAAGCTGAGCAAATTTAATCTTTTATTTAGAAATAATTGTTGACCACTTCATATTTTTTATCATTAAAAATTTTGTTATATAATGTTAATTTCATTTAAAATATAAATTTTGACGATATTCCTAAACTGTAAATCATTTCATTAAATTTTTAGCCGTAAAATTCCAAAAGAATTGATTTGATTCGTTTTCATAAGAACATTAATTTATTTATTATTTTTATTTTTTCGCAGTAAAATCAAGTATTTTTATAAATTAATTTGATTTTGGGAAATTGTCTTGTCGGGAAAAGGTTACGTCGGGAAAATGGATGTCGGGAAATCGTGCCGTAACCGTGATACTTACTTCACGTGAAATACAGCCAATAATACTTAAAGATGGTCAACGGTCCTAAAGACCATGGTCCTCTCCGGTCCTACATGCAAAAAGAC
>JADRCO010001279.1:0-20713 GCA_021464525.1 Rhizophagus sp. LPA8_4_AMF | reverse complement strand
AATTATTTTCAATTTGGCTAAGCAAATTTTTCATATGACTTTTAAAATTCCATTTTATTAAGCAAATTATTTTATGACATATATTATTTAACTACATTAATTTAATATTAAAAACTTTTAATATTTAATATAAAGATTTATTAAATTATTATATTAAACTAACATATTACATCATATGAATAATTGTATATTTAATATCATACAATTTAAAGTAATTAAAAATATATTATAGCATTTCTATTAAAGTTAATGAACCTTCACTAATTATTAGTTCATTTGTGTTAATACGATATAAAATATTTTGAGGACAATAATAAGTAAATAATACATAACTTTCTAAAGTTTATTTTGCAAAAATATTAAGGTGATTAAATTTTACAAAGATCTTGATTTTGCAAATGTTTTTTTTAAAGAATTAGTTTCAAAGTAAAATTTTTGGTATATATTTGAGATTTTGAGATGCTGGTTTTAGAATAATAAGACGATTTACTAATAAATTATTATATTTAATACTAAACATTTATCATAAATCTCTTTTTCAAAATAACCTGTGCATATTTTTGCATGTATAGCAACATTTATTATTTAAATTTTTGTTAATAATCAGAAATTTTTTTTTAAAAAAATACCCTTATAATCTTTATCAATATGCCATTGAGATTTTGCATAAATTTTCAATTTAATGCATATTTTGTGATAATGTAATCATGATGCTTCAATTTAAGTAGAAATGTAATGATTATATTGTCTTCTCCTACTGTAAAAGTAATTTCATATATTTTGACCAATTGGAATTAGAGGAATTCTTGATCACTCTGATATACCTGAATCTTTTATGTCATTTCTGTTTAGTCTTAATCTTTCTAGATGGAAGCTACGTAAGATTCCTTCAATTAAAATGAAAATAAAAACTATGTGAAACTAACTTCTTAGTTCCATTTGATTTATAATTGACTATATTATATCTTGGGCTGAGGATGGAGTATTCAAGTAAAGTTGTACATCATTATATCAAAAATATCTTGAATAATGTGAAGAGAATAGTAAAAAACCATTGACTAGTAAAGTTACTGGAAAAAAGCTTTCTGAAAGTAGTATTGAAAGCAAATAAGCATGAATACTTAGGTGATGAAAAAGAGAATGGCAATACATTTTCAACTACACTAAAATTGTAGTTAAAATACATGAAATAGTAGATGATATTGAAGAATTTTTCATTACACCTCAACTTGACTTACCTGAAAATAGAACAGCAGATATACCCATATTTAATATGCCATAGACAGACTTAATTCAATTGCATTTCAGAATAGGATGAAAATTATGTTCAGATATGCAATTATTCAAAGAAAGTAAAAGAAATCCTTAATAAATATATGGACATGATAATATGAGAAAGATTAATAGAAGAAGAAATAATCTGGTATGATCTTTAGAATAAGGAAATTACATTCTCATAGTTTGATACTGATAAGGAATAGCAAAAAAATGTAAGTATATTTCAGAAGAATGGTATACTTTGGTAAAGAGTAAATAAGAAGTTGGTTTTATAAATGAGGTTTTGAGTAAGAGGATCTTTTTGTTCTTTATAACTAGATAATAAAAAATTTAAAAAAATTATTATTTTTACTTTGCTATTTACTATCCAATATAACCCAAATTTTGAGGCTATATTTTTTTTCACTTCCTTAACTCTCTGATAATTTTCACTGACTATGAGGTAATAAAATGATGAAAAATATTTTTTTTAAATTGAACTTTTTTTTGCAATATAGTACTAAATGACTTACATAATACCATATAATTTTACATATTACCAAATAATAATATAGCTGATATTGCTACTAAATATGTAATAGAAAATAGGTTTAATAATAAGATAAGTATTAAAAAACTTAACATCTTTTTGACAGATAAAGTTAAGAGAGATCAGCTATAACAATATCTTCAAAAAGAATATAACTTTAGCAAAGAACAGGTTATTTGCATTGATTATGGTTGCTAGTTAAAAAAAAGGTAAAGCTATATCTAATACTCCAAATACTCCCAATATTTTCTAAGAAGTAAAACTGGTGGAGAGAGGTACAGTAAATGCATATCAAATTACACCAAAAGAAACTATTAGAGATTTAGTATAGCATATTACTTAAGATCATCTTGGTGAAGTAAAAGTAAAAGTTATAGTTAAAGCCTTAGCTGAATTTAATGCTGAACTAGTTTATTATAAATCTCTAAATTTTGAAGGAGTTGTGAAATCTTAAAGCCTCAGAGAAAATTGTCTTTGCCACATTGATTCTAAACATAACTCATTCAGCTAATAAAATCTAAATGAAGTATAGTGAATAATGAAGATGAAAAAATCTGTTATTCAGATCACTTCTCATTAGAATCAGTTAAGAAAAGATTGAATATGTATGATATATCCAAAGCTCCTAGGTTACAAGTCCTTACCAATGTAATGATAATACTCTACATCTGTCCTACTAAAATTAAAATATAATATATATCTTATAGAAGTGTAACTGATAGATATATAAAAAATTGGAAATACAAGATATTCCTTAGGTATTTAAATTACTAAAGAAGAATGAGAAAAGATTGACTTTTAAATAAAAAAAATTGATGATTACATTGGAAATTTAAAAACTTTTATATATTGTAAAAATTATTAAACATTTTTAACAAATTTAGTAATTTATTATAAGTTAATCTACTAGTGTATAAGGAAATAAGGAATAGTATAATTTGAAAAATGGCTAATTAATATTATTTAAATAAAATATATTTTTTTTTATTTCTTACTATTTAGTAATAAATAAAAAAATAAAATTTAGCTTATTAAATCCTATTAGATTTATTTTATTGAAATAGTTTAAATAGTCAAAATAAAATTGCATTTTTTTTTATATGTTAGTAAATAATAAGTTAATATTAGCTATACCTATCTAAATTCTTTTTATCAAAAATTTCAGTTTTACTACCAATCAGTTTTAGTTTTGTTATTAATTAAACTATATAATAATAATAATTAATTTTAATTTTATTATAATTTTATTATAAAATATATAAAATTATACTATATATATACATAAAATCAAAATTAAAAGCCCAAAGTTGAAATATTTCTATTGTTTGCTTATGGCTAGGCAGATCTATGATTTGTAGGGTTTACCAACTGAACACTATCCTAACTGCAACTAACATCAACACTGACAACTGCTCCAAGTAGACTTTTATTACGTTAAACTTTTTTAAACCTACTCTAAACTACAACCACACAAGGTTAAATCAGGCTTTTATATTTTGAAACCCTCACTCAGCTGTAATGATCATCTATTTGAGGATTATAATGCAACAGATGATTATCTAAATACTCTTCTATAACCCTATATTAAGAATGTAAGCTCACTTAAGGTCACTACAACTTCATGATTTCTACACTTCAGAACTACACCAGTCGTATTATCCCTTAGTAGTATAGCAAGTGAATCTGCATCAATAACCATACCATCAAATCAGTGACTACTAGAATAGAAAGCTTCAGAAGGTGCAGGATTATTTTACCAAAGGGTTAACTTACCCAAGAATTACCAACCAGCACATCAAATTCACCAAAAGAATCGAACCCAGCCTCTGAACCTTATATATCATTTAGCTTACGAACATTATAGTCGACCTAAATATAATAGAAGATAAACTATTATAAAGACATTGCACCTATGACTATCACTATCTATAAGCACTATCTAGTACCTAATAGGTATCTTTAATGATTTCTCATAGAGTGACTATCAAGACAAGAACTCACCCAGCTAGTATGTGCAGTAATGGTACCCTAGTGTAAGGTTGCTTGCCAAAACTAGGGGTTTTAGCAGGATGGCATATATGAAATTGCCCAAACTAGTTTCACAAACTCATCTTCAAATGCTAAAACTTCCAAAACTGCCAAAATTTGTGAAACTGCTGAAATCTGCCAAATTGTTTTGCAGTTTTGATATAGTATATCATATGATATACATATAGTTTTAGTATCTGCAGCTTGCAGATCAGATAGAAATTTTTTTAATTAAAAAAAAATTTTTCTTTTTTGATTTTTAAGATGTCAGACCAGACTTATACATGAGATAATTAGATAGGTTCATAGATGTGTTGTGTATTAAATAAGAAATATTTCTAATGTTTTTTCTTCTTTTGTAGGAACGTGAGAATGAATTATACGAATTAGATTTTGGGTGAAAGGTAAATGGAAGGGAGATTTGTTTTTTATTCTTCTTTTTAGTAACGTTATTAATGTTACTTTTTTTTTCTTTTGTTATAGAAATGCTAGATGAATTATACAAACCAAACTTTAAGTTAAAGGTAAATAGGGAGGAGTTCGTTTTTATATGCTTTTTTTAGTAACATTATTAACGTTACATTTTTTTCTTTTATTGTAAGAACAGAACCTCGCTTATTTCTAATAAAGGTCACCCACAGGCTTAAGGTAAATTTTATATGTAAAATTTAAAAAAAATATCTGAATTTGTAAGGTAAAATTTACTTAATAACTGAAAAAGTAACTGAAATTCTGTGGTAAATTTTTTTTATATAACTGATAATATAAGGTAAAATTAACATATTTTTTAAAATGTTACTTTAGATATAAGGTAGAATTTAATATTTTTTTGTTTATTATATTAATATATTAAATACTATGAATCGCTAAAGGCGAACATCACTGTGGTCATATGATTTTTTAATTTTAGCCAGAATTAAGTGTTGATATAAAGATATTCTTTTTTGAAATATGAGTAATATTATACAACCCAAAAAGGAAATTTTACTTCCCATCAAAAATGGGAAGTATATTACACAAATATACAAAAAAGGAAATTTACATATCGATCACTTAATTCTGGCTAAAATTAAAGAATTATGCTGGTATACTTCTTAATATATTAAAGTAAACTTTAAATTTCAATAATTCCATTAATATTGAATCTAAAGAGATGATTTTACCACTATTCAATTTGTCTCATTAAGAAAAATCTAATGAGATAAAATTTATCAAAATCTGATTACTAGATTAATTCTCAAACTTAATAATAATATTATTGAATGGTTTTTAAATTATAAATTTATTAAGAACGTTACTATATGGGCTCTTTGCAGTAGAAAGGGAGCAAACTGCAAAAAAAAAATTTTTTAGTTAATGCTAATTCTGGATAAATTACAATATTTGGAGTCTTTTTAGTATATAATTATAAATTTAATTTTTTTAGTAATTTGCTCCCTTTCTATTGCAAAGAGCCCATATGGTGACCTGTCGCCATGGTGACCTCATGTTAAATTACGTGATTTAAAAATTTTATTTATTTAATTTTTTTTTAATAAAATGAACAATTTAATTTTATTTAACCAAAAAAAATACACTGTAAAATATACATTAATTAGGTGAAAATAATGGTGGATAAACAAAAAAAAAGAATAAAAAAAGAATAAAACAAAGACCCTTAACTGAAAATAAAGAAAAAAAAGAAAAAGAACTGGTTAATTATAGTTAAAGTAAAAAAATAAACTCCAAAAAAAAATACCTATACATCTAAACTTACTGTTTGCTAAGATGTCAAACTTTGCTGTTAATGAAATTAACAAAAGAGAGAGAGATAAGACAAAAAAAAATAATCAAAAAACTGTTACTAAAAAAAGAATGATGTTACAAAATGTAAACAAAAATAAACTGATTAAATAATCTTCAGTTTTATTGGCTAATCATAAGGGGTCATCATGGTAATAGGGTTGCCACCGACATTTTGCCATTTATTAATATTAATTATAGAAAGTCAGTTTTATGGCTATTTTACATAATTTAATTTTATTTTTAATATAATTTATTTATTAATAGGTTTCTGAATTTGTAAGGTAAAATTATATATAAATTGAAAAAGGTGACTAAGAGGTTGGTAAAATCACTTAGTAAAGAGAAAAGTTTGAGTAAGGTAAATTTACATATAAATGTCAAAAATTTTACGATGACCTTTATTATAAGTAAGTGGAGTCCTGTAGGAATGCTAGAACAAATTAGACGAATTAGACTTTAGGTTAAAGGTAATGGGAAAGGTTTTATTTTTATGTATTTTTTTTAGTAACATTATTAACATTACGTTTTTTTTCTTTTATTGTAAAAACACCAGAACGAATTAGATGAACTGAACTTTGGGTTAGAGGTAATGGGGGAGATTTTGTTTTTATGTATTTTTTTAGTAACGTTATTAACGTTACATTTTTTTCTTTTATTATAAGAATACTAGAACGAATTAGATGAACCAGATTTTGGGTTAGAGGTAATGGGAGAAGGTTTGTGTTTATTCTTTTCTTTAGTAACATTATTAATGTTACATTTTTTTCTTTTATTGTAAGAATGCCAGAACAAATAAGATGAACTAGACTTTGAATGAAAGGTAATGGGGAAGGGAGAGGGGAGTTTTTTAATTATTTTTTTTAGTAACTTTTAATAATATTTTTTTCTTTTTTTTGCAGGTTCTTAGACTACTAACACGCTAAACTATGTTAAAACATTATTAAATACTAGTGTCAGCTACGCTAAAACTATGTCAAAAAGTTTCAGTAAGTTTTAGCAAGTTTCAGCAAGTTCAACACTCAGCAGTTTTGGCAAGTTTTGGCAGTTTTGCAGTTTTGCAGTTTCTTCACTATATACGAGATTTTGACTTTTGGCATTAGGCCTAGGGATAGGAACAGTTCGTTCAGTTCCATTTCAGTTCGCTGTCAGTTCTGCTTCGGTTCCCATTAAGAAAAATATGAGCTACATGTGTCAAATTAAAGATACAAGTAGAACATGTGTTGATGATGAATAAAAAAAAATTTGATTGGTTAACAATCAATAGTTGGTGCATGGTCATCATAATTTTGATGTTGATCATCATATTTTGAACCGGTTTTTGAAACCAGTTCGGAACTGATTCAGTTCAATTTTTAAAAGCTATTAAAATAGTTTTTGGCTTATAAATTTTCTTTTTATTTATTTATTGTAAAAGAATAAGTGTTTTTCTATTCCCAATAGGATTTTTGGCTCATATAAGTTTGAAATCCACGAGATTTGGATCAGTTCCAAAAACTGCTTGAAATTATGTAATCGAATCGACCTCATCTCTAATTAGACCAAATAGGTTTTGGCAAGCAACCTTACCTCAGTGGTATCTATATGGTGTGACCACTAAGACAGAATCCTACACATAGTAACTACCTGAACAGGACTGTAAACTTCCCAAAGGTGTCTGTAAGAATGATAAAAGGATACCATGACTCTTTGTTGAAATATACAGCCTAACTGTACATACTAATATATCATGATGCAGTTCAAACTACGCTAATCCCTAATACCTTCATGCTATTAGTTATAGCATCTGCAATATAATTCTTTCTGAAATGGGAACTACCCGAAATTGAACCTGCAACTTCACCATAATCAGGCTTACTGAAGAATACCACACTAGGTGACTATAGTAGCTAGTCACAAAGTCAAAAGATTTTGGTCTGGAGGCCTAAAGTCGTAATTAAGGTCAAATTAAAGTCAAAATTACACTATATCACAGATTTTAAATAGATATGAATTATATGAAACTTTAAATTATTATAACTTCATCAATATCAAACCTAGAGATGATCTTACCATCATTAGAATCCTCTTGTCAAGACAAATCTAATTGAAAAGAATTCAGCGAAATTCAATTACTAGATATTGAGATAATTGACCTTGAATTTATTAGAATAAAAATCTCAATAGCTCTGTCAATATTGATCCTAAAGTGATGATTGTACCATCATTGGATTTGTCTTGTTGCAGCAAATTTGATTGAAAAAGATCATTGAAATCTAATTACTGGATGCTGAGATAATTAATTTTGAAGTTTTTATTATTTGTATCTAATCAAAATTATATAATATAACGTAATTTTGGCCATTTTGACTTTTGGAAGGGTTCAGGTCAAAATTATTTTGACCATTTTGATTTTTGACCATTTCGGCTATTTTAATTTCAGTTTTATGTATAATTAAATATAATAATTTTATAAGTAATTATTATAGGATTTTGCTAAAGATTATCAGTGGTAACTATTACCAGTGTGACCTATAAGGGTAACAAATAGGATTTTGCCTATTAAAAAAATTTTAAGTTTTTAGAATAAATAATAAAAATGCAAAACTGAAAGGGTATGATATCGGTGACAAATTTTGACAAAATTTTATGAAAGTCACATGATAAATATTTTATATATAAAATAATTTAGTGGTGACGATCACCACTGGTGAGATTTAGCAATTCCCTTTTATCTTTTAATTTTAAATGTTTAAAGTCTAAACTATTTTACTAGTTTTATCAGATAACTAATTATTTCAGTTTTATTCAGTATCTTTAGTTAATAATATAAAAAAATAATATATTAGCAGTTAGTAAAGTTATAATTCTCACCATTTTTAATAAAAAAAATGTGATTTTACTACCATTCAAATTATCTCAATGAGATGAATCTAATAAGATCTAATAAGCTATATTTATCTTTTTATTTCTTACTATTAATAATAAGAAATTAAATATATTTTATTTGAATAATTTTAATTAGATATTTATTATTAATATTAAAAATGTGATTTTACTACCATTTAAACTGATTTGATGAGATGATTCTAATGAGCTATTGTTTATCTTTTTCTAATCAGTAGATAGGAAGAAATTACAATTTTAAGAATGTATTTTATATATTAATTAATTACAAGATTCTTTTAGACTAATTGAAATTCTGATTTATAAAACTTATTAAAATGGGTTTAAAATGTCAATAAAAACTTTAATAATCTTAATTAAAGTGTTATATTGTAAAAATACAATGTTTCATTTGAAATTTTTAATTTTCATTTAATTTAGGCTGGAATTATTTTGGGCGGAATTATGATTTGTTGATCACCAATTTAATCAACTTTAAATCATATATATATGTGTTTGAAGATAATGTTATACAAAAATTTGGGGTTCCTTAATGTACATTAGGGGAGTACGATATTAACGTACAAACTGGACGTTTAACGCTATCACGTGCAAGTGCATAACTGGGCCAGTTTGTACGTTACTATTGTACACCCCCACTGTACGTTAAGGACCCTACATGCGTTACTTTTAAAAATATTGTATTTAGAACTAGCCAACATTTGCTATAGTAATACAAATATATGTACTAATACAATTTTGATAATAAAAATAGATGATCATTTGCAGGTGCCAGGTGCGTACCCATCTGATTATCGAGAAATTATCTGTGAAACACAACTAAATTCCTTAAAACCTCATTTTTTCAAAACCATAAGTCCATAATAGGTTTAATAAATGTTCAATTATGGATTGTCTAATCATTAAAGTTGTGAAACAAAAATATTTATATATAATACACCAAAGAAAAATATTTTTTTTTTTTAAAAAAAAATAAAATTTTATAGTATATACGTGTAAACATATATTTAAAGAAAAAACTTCCTACTGCTATAAAATTAATAAAAATGACTGAAACAGAATATGTAACTGATGGACCGGAATCTATAACCGATGGAATAATTTCTAACAGTGTCGATATAACAGTATCAACAATAGTTATTCCTTTCGCACAATTCGTCCCACTTATTAAAGATGTAGCCGATATACTTAAAAAAATTGTAGATTTATATAGCACGGCTCAACATAATAAAAAAATAACCAAACTTTTGATGGAACGTGTTGCTGCGGCAAATTCCGCAATTAGCATTTTGCGAGAAGATGATTTATATACTTCAAAACATTATTCTAATTTACAAAGATTAGTTCAAGTTCTTCAAAAAATGAAAAATTATGCAGATGAAATAACTCAATATAATAAAGTGCAAAAATTTTTAGGAGCTCAAACAATTGAATCATCGTTTACAAATTTATGTAAAGAATATGAATTGAGTATTCAATTATTAAATCTTACCCTAATGGTTGATTTTAGGGTTAATGCAGAAAAAGAAAGAAAAATTTTGCAAGAAGACCTTAAGGAACTTACAAAGTTTCAAGAAGCTTTAGCTGAGAGTATTACTGATGCAAACAAGAAAATGGATAGTGCGTGCACGAATATCTCTAATGTGGACCAAAAAGTTTCTTACATTGTCGAAAAAGTTAGTGCAATGGCAATTACTATGCAAAGTCTCGGCGATAAGGGCGCAAATCAAACGAAAATCGATAGTATCTTTCGTGAATCTCTTCTTCCATTTGATGATTATGAAGAAACAGTAATTTTTCGAGGTGATAAATTGAGAAAGTATATTCATATAAAAACTAAAGAAGAATTTGCTTTTAAAACTGTAGAAAGGGGTCGTTTTAATACGGTTAAAAATCAAGTCACAATACTTAAAAAGCTTAAAGATTGTCAAAATATTATTCACTTCTATGGTATTACTTATGATGGAAGTGATAAATATCATTTAATAACTGAATGGGCGGAAAATAAAAATTTACGTGAATATCTCACAGGTCGTGAACCAAATAGTGGAATTAAAGTGAGGTTGGGATTTGCTTATGATATAGCTAAAGGGTTGAATTTCCTTAATGCTGTTAAGGTAATAATAGTAATTTAAATATTTTTATTAAGGATTTCTAAAATATGATTAATAATTCCTTTTTTCATATAGATCGTTCATCGAGATATTAGATCCGAAAACATCGTAATTACAGATCGTAATATTGCGAAAATAACAAATTTTAAAGTAAGTAGAGGAATTGAAGCAGCTACCAATAATCTAGCAGTGGATAAAGAATGTGTTCGACATAGTTCTCCTGAAATGTTGAGAAGAGGAATGACAGGAGAAGCAATAGATACGAAAAAAAAATATGATACTAAATGTGAAGTTTACAGTTTTGGCATTCTTCTTTGGGAAATTGCCGAATGTAGAACTCCATATTCACAGTACGAAGACTTTATAGAAATAACACAAAAAGTAATAGACGGGTATAGAGAACCGTTTACACCCAATACTGGTATTCCAGAAAGATATCAAGAACTTGTGACTAGCGCTGTTGATCAAAATCCAGGACTTCGACCTATATTTTCAAAGATGTTAACGGCTCTTCAGGATATTTTTCACAGTTATGATGCTGAAAGTTCCACGAGTCGTCCCGTACCCACCAAAAAACGTGTTCCAGTGCGAAAAGATACTGCCATGTTCAATTGGGGTTCATTTAATTATTTGACGATTGACAAAGCAGTTGAGGAACATAAAAAAGGTACCATGGATAAGAGTATAATTTACAAATGTTTTGATGCTTATGCTAATATGGGAAATCCAAAGGCAAAATATTATAAAGCTTATTATATTTCGAAAGGTTGGTCTGACCTTATATGTTCTCAAGGAGAGAGATATAATATTACTGCTAGCCTTTACAAGGAAGCTGCAGACCATGGTGATGAATATCCTGATGCACAACTTCGTTATGCGTTAATGGCTATGCAAGGAAAAGGTGTTGAAAAAAATATGGATGTAGCGATCGAATATCTTCTTAAAGCCGCTAATAATGATCATCTTGTAGCTATGTTTAATGTAGCTACTTATTACTTTGCGAACAATAATAATGAAATGGGTAGAAATTATATGATGATGGCTGCTAGTAAAAAATACGAAGAAGCGATAAATTATTGTAAAGTGAACAATATTTCTTATTTATAAATTATATGTAAATTATTTTTTATTTTTCCATTTATATTATATATATTATAAGTTGTATATTACTTTAGTTACTTTTTGGATTATATAATTAAAGCAAAAATAAACAGGATTGCTTTGTAATTAGATTAAAGATTTAAATTTCATATACATTGGCAAATTAATGTATATTTTGTGAATATATCCTTCAAATTTGAAGATTAAAGACTAAACAAATTTCAGTTTCTCTAAATATTGAAAAATCTGCATTAAATAAAGTCTCTATATATTAATTAAGCTTCAATTCACTTTTCTATATATTTTAATAAATGTATGAAAATTTCTGAAATAGTTAACTGTATTTGAAATTTATAGGTACTATTATTAAGTAAATTCATTCATTTCAAAAACCTTATATCTTTTGAAATTGATTTCTATACAAAAATATAATAACAAATATATTTAAAGAAATAATGGCAAATTATAACTTAATATTTTTGTAATGTAAACTATCATGAATTTAAATGCTTATTTAAAATAAATAAAATAATAAAAAAAAATTTTAGGTTTATAAGTTATAAAACATATTAATTTATATTAATATTATTATAGAATATATAAATCATAATGAACATTTGGCCAAAGTCATCCTTTTTCATTAAATTCCAAAATTGTTTTTTGCAAATTTCTTAGCATCTAATAATCCAATTTTAATAAACTTTTTTTTAATTATAAAGTTATGAAAGTTATAAAATAAACAATATTCATTAAAATTGGACTACTGGAAACAAGGTATTTGCAAAAAAACATTTTTTTAAGTTTTAAAAAATAGAACAATTTACTAAAAGTATAACTTATAACTTATTTTAAAGATGAAAAAAATTTTATACTATATAAAATAATTAATTTGTATATTTTTGGCATTTTAAAAGTTTTAATTACTTAATTTTGCATATTTATAGGATTTTAAATATTATATATATTATATGTAATAGAATTTATAATTTAATTTATTACAATTATTTTGCTATCTAGTAATTCATCAATTTTAATAAATTTTTTGTTTTCTAAATTTCATTAAAATTTATAATTTAAAAAAAAAATTATTTAAATTGGATTACTAATTGGTAAAATAATTACAAAAAACTTACTTTAATTTATTATTTTTATTAATTAAATTTAATTAAAAGTTGTATTAGAAATATTTTATACTTTTTTGTTAAATAATAAAAAAAAAGAATATTATAATCTTTATTTTAGAAAAAAAAAAAAATATTATTAATATAATATTTTATTTTTTATTTAAATTTTTAAAAGATAAAGCAATGATAAAACTAATTAATTATAAAAAAATTTAGAAATAAAAATAAAAATTAAATTAAATTAAAAGATTAATTTGGTTATTTTTATAATATTATTTTTAAAGTTAAATATAAATATTACTTAGTGATTATAATAAAATTCTTATATATTGTAATAAGAAATATTTTTAAAGCTTTACTTATATAAGAATTTTCTGGAATCCTATTATAATATATATAATTTAAATAAAGGAAATAATATCTACTTATAAAATTATGTAATTATTTAATATATTATTTAAAGTATTTTAAAATTATTTAATATAAATTTTAATAAAATTTCTATTAATTTTATTAAATAAATTTATTTTAAAAAGAATATAATTCTATTAAATTTATATAATAAAATTTTATTTATTTAATAAAGCAATTATTTTTAAAGTTTTAAAGTTTTTTAATTTGAAAAATTAAAAATTATTAGTATATTAGTTATTATTTTTACTATTATAATTTTAATTGTAATTTACTCTATAAATAAGTAACTTTATTAATATTTGAAATTTTTTTTTAAAAGTAATATCATTGTTTTTATATTTGTTTTTTTTCAAGTATTATTTCAAGTTAAAATCTAAAGTTTATAGAAAATATTAGTGATTACCATTTTTTATTTTATTTTATTTAATATTAATTAATAGATTTATTTTAATCAAAAAAAAAAAAAATTTATATTTTACAAATTTAATTTAAGAATATAATATAATAAAATGTAAATACAGATTGCAAGGAAAAAAATCAAGATGTTAATATTTGATTAATAAGAAAAAATTACAAAAAAGTCAAAGTTTTTCAAAAATCTGAATTTAATAGTAAAACTACAAAATACATTACTTTTGCATTACTTTTCAGAAAATATTAGTAAATATTTTTAAAATAAAACCAATTATATTGTTAATATTAAATAGAAGTTTAATTACTCAAATTAAAATGTCTTATTGAATATTATTTAAACGTTAAGTTATTTTAACTTTACAATTTTTTTTTTACTAATAACTTTTTCTATCCTTTTTCTTTATTCCTTCACCCTTGCTTATACTGCGAGACTTTTTTGTGTGTAACAATTTTTTTCTGCCTAAATTGGTAAAATCGAATGAAAAATTTAATAAAGTAGCGTTAGCTATTTTGTATTGATTTGAAGTTTCACCAAATTTGCAAGTCAAATCCACAAGATCATTCTTTTTTCTTTTTTAGAAACCAAATTATTTGATTTGATTATCAAAAAAACATAAATGGCTTTCCTTAAATATACAGATACAAAGTGTTATTTCGGATTATTAAATGATTAGAAAAAAAATGTATACATGAACCTGTAATACCTTCATGGACTTTAATAGTAAAATAATGATTATCATGAACACATCACATTATCAATGATCTCATTATAAGCCTAAGCCACAAATGATCAATCAACATTTTCCTAGCATTGTAATTTCTCTAGATCGAGTTACCAAATATTTTCTAGTCGATAAATCAACACTATGAATAATCCCCATTTGATTGAAGTGTGCATGCATGGTGTTTAGTGGTGTTTTGTGCGACATTCTCTCTTTTACATCGTCACCCAACAATTGCTATTATAAATAACGTATTATAAATAATCCATTAATTAATAATATATGTGATATATATATATATATATTATATATTGAAATTGATAACATACCATACAATATAGCTACTGTAACCCATAATGGATGACCTAATATACTGAAGAAATGCCGAAAATTCAATAGCATAAAATCATTTATGTTAGACAATAGCGTACAATTTTTGACGGTAATCTTATTTTGATATCAATGATAACAGATAGTGAGTTAAAAAGTTAATAACGTTTATAAGATAAAAAATTAAGTAATACATTTAAGATTTTGCTTACATCAATATCGGTATGACTGCAGTGGCTTCATTTAGGATTGATTATTTGCTGCTATTTTCCATTGGAGTACCTTTAAAATCTTGAGAATACACAATATCATGAATTTGACATTGATTTCTAGGTTAATGCTGAAATATGCACGATCTTTAAACGATAGAGATTAAAAGACTATATTCTCTAATTTCACCACCAAGATAATTTTTACTTCGAAGAACCCACTTTGATCGAGATATACATGAGTTACGTGATTACGTGATTACGGATGTTTGTTAAAGAAAGTTTCTACAGCTTCAAAATTTTTCTTTCTGCATTTGCGTACGAAATGGATATGTAAGCAACTATATTTTCGAATATGTATATATATATATATCGACCGTTAGGTTCAGTTAAAAAACAGCTTTTATGTGCTGTTGAAAAAAAAAGTATATAAATATATATAAGTATATAACTCCTTAACTGCAATAGTTCTTTCGAAAAATTAAATATAAGTAAAACCATACCTTTTACACAATCCCATATTGTTGAAATTATGACCAAAAGTAATAACCCGGATTTTTGACCACATAATTAACAAAAAAAAACGATATATGGGAATGTTTATACAAATTTGTCTGGTCGTTGGTAACAATTTTAATTCGTTTCAAATTTTTATTTTGTCAAACAAGGAGCATGTCGTTCCCAATTAAATATATAAATTTAGAAAAGGTATCCCTTATGACAAATATATAATATATATATCATATTCTTATGTAATGGAAATATATTGTATTTACAAGTAGAAAGGAAAAGGAAAAAAAAAAAAAAAATTTTTTTTTTTGAACATATCGTATGTCGAAATTATAATGATGAAAACAAAAAAAGATTTTGGGGAATTGTGGGGTAGTACAGTAGTACAACTGTACAAGTACATGTTAATCAAACATTGGGGGGAATAGAACACATGATCATTAACTTGGATCAGCTAGATGTAGTATGTTGTTTTAATGTATTCAAATAAGTATAGGTAATACTTATACTTGAATTTTGGGGAAACCAGTTGAATAAAGAGGAAACCAATCATCCACAAGATCCACAAAGAGATTTCTAAATTCTATATATTGTAAGGTTATGTTTGAAATATAAAAATATATGAATATATATTAGGAATACATGGACACATGGTACATAAGAATATACGGTCAAACAATGACAACATATCTCGTTATTTAATTTGTATTATTATTGCGATCAACCTTTATCAATGTATCTAATTATTTTAGTATTATTCCTTACTGTCCTTTATTTTAATAAAATAATTTTTATTCTTACAAATTCTTTAATTATAAAAAAGAAACATACAATCAATACTGTATCTAATATTCTTTACCCCATTAAAATAAAAAGGCATAATGTATTTTTTCAAAAATATGAGTATAGTTAGTTATTATTAATTATTTATATTAGCTTCTAAGATTGTAGCATGTAACGTTCCAGATTATTAATCAATCTTGTACCATGAGAAGATAGCTGAATTCAATGTGGTACAAATTTATTAATAACCTAATCCGAGAATAAAAACAGGTTCCCAAGTTTCAGGATGCCCCCCAAAAAAATAGACAGCAAATCTTACATAATCATAATTCCTGTTTTTTTTTCTTTCTTCTTTTTCCTTTTTTTTTTGTATTTTTTTTTTTTTTGTGAAAGAAAAAAAAATTCTTAAAACAAAGAAAGCTTATCATAATAATTATCAACATAATACTTAATATCTTAACATATATTCTTATGAATTTTTTTAAAGTTTTACATTTTATATAATCGTAAAACTTTATTTTCTCATATTAATAAAACCTGTAAAACAGGTATAAATAAATGATTATTATATTCTTGATAAAATAGATAAAATTATAAATAATAATAAGAAAAGAATAAAAGATAAAAACGATAAAATAAAATAAAATAATAATAATAATAAAATGATATTATTATAAACTAAAATGTTCCTTTTTATGAATGTTCGCTAAATTTTCACCGTTAATCTACTAATATATATATATATAAAAAAAAATATTCATTGCTGATGAGAATCCCATAAATGAAAATCGAAAAATTCATTCATTAAGGTCTCTTCATTGAATAGTTCTGTGATTATATCGTCATAATCAAGTTTCGGAAATACCGTTACTTGTTTTTTCATATCATTCATATTTGAACGATTTTTATTAACTACACGTCGAGATTTTTTCTTTGGGGTATACCTATACCCCGGGTATAGCGACTTGTGCTTTTCAATACACGCAAGATAAAGAATTTCAAAAAATTGTCGTGCTTCATTAGGTAGATTTTCCCATGTAGCTTTTGCAACACTCGAAATTCTAGATAAGGATAAATCATTATTGGATGATTCTAATTTTAATCTTGCGGTTAAATCTTTTTTAAATAAGATGAAAACATTTTGTGGACGTGGGGGAATAGATTTAGAACGAGAACGAGATCTAAAATTTTTTTTACTTGGCGCTAACAATTCATCAACTGTAAGTGTTAGCTTATATGGAGGATTTGTGGTCAGCCTATTAATTAAGGTATCGAAACTTTCTTCTAAGGTATTCCTCATCGTATATATCGCCGAAGATGAAGGATCTTCGTAATCTTGAAAGATGAAAGGAATTTCAAAATTATGATTATTATTTCCTTCTGTTTCATAAGGATTATACGAGGAAGTCTTAGGTTTTGCAGAACGGGGCATTTTGAAAATATTTTAAATGGTAGGAAATATATATAGAATATGCGTATATATATTATTAGTTATTTGTATTTATTGTTTATTTATTTATTATTATTTTTTTTTTTTTGAAAAAATCAAGGATATCTTGGCTCTATATATATGAAAAAAAAACCCAAAAATTTTAACCGCCACCTTGAGATCTGATATGGATTACAAGTATTGTAGTAATGTGTATTCGCGGAATAGATAATGTGTGGCTTGTGCAGATCACTTATATATTTACATTTAGCCACAATTTTAAGATTAAAGTTACATGATCCCTTTCAAAAACGAATTTTCTAGATTTACTTGTTTAACTTTAAATTCGCATAAAAATTTACTCTTACAATGTTACACACACGCAATTTATTGTTAAAAACTTTTCCGATATTAAATTTTACATTTGTTTACTTGATATATAATTTTATCGAACACGCGCTTTTATTTGTGAATTATTTATCATAATCTTTACGACCTTTATCATTTCTTTTTGATTTTACAATTACCAAATCAGTAAAATATAAGTAATTAGGTAATCGGAGAAAAAGTAACTTGAAATAACAATATCACATCATTTTCAATTATGTTAATTATGATGACATAATTATAATTCTGTATTAATATGCTTAAAAAAGATTAAATGATGATAGCATGTGACGGATCAAACTATTTTTTTTTTGTTTTTCATCTTTGGATTAATTAATCTTTCCAATTAATTTACAATAACTGTTTTTTTTTCGGAGTTCTTTCATCTGAGGATATACGGGGATTCTTTATCACATAAACGGATAATATCTTCCATTTTGTAATAAAAAATTGTTGGATCAAGCAATTTCAATTTTATAAATTTATTCTCTTATTTTAACGCCATACTTCATTTCATCGTTTCAAGAACAGCCGAAAAGAAATTTTGTGTCTCAACACAAAAAAGGAACAAAGAAATGAATGATCATTGAAATTTAATTGGCTGAATGATTTCGGTGTTGCCGGTTGTAGATCCGCAGTTAAAACAATGTTAATAAATTACTAAATATATATTTATTAATAATATTTCAATTAATTAAATATGTTGCAATTGTGACAGTGTAACATAATAATATAATTATCGGATTTAATTAAAACTTTAAAGGAATTGAAAGAAATCTTATGGTATTGATATATCATCATAGCGTGATAAAACATTTAATTAATTATTATTAAGATGATGGATGGATTGACCTTTTTCCAATTATATAAGATCGAATAAAATCATGTATTACTTGAATTTAAAGTGATCCTATTTAACCTTTTATTAGAAAAGATTATTCCACGCGATTATTTTTTTTTTTAAAAAAATCAATTTAACAACAAGGACTTTCTTGACATATTTGTTTGCTTATTTAATAAATGTCGCTTAATAATAAAGAATTTCGCTTAACAATATCCGTGTTGCAGATTTGAAAATTGTTTTGTTTTGCAAAGAAAGTTAAAACACATGAATTTTTTTCAGAAAAAATATAATTCTTTTAATCAAACAATTTCTCAAAAATCGACGGAAATGGTTTGGAATTCTTTTTACTAAAAAAAATACGCTTACGAAATTTAGTTATCTTAATAGAATTCTTTTGTTTCATCTTTAAAAATAGTACAAAAAGAAGTTGAATCTTGTTTTTAAATGACTCCGGTAAATCACTGGTAAATCTAAGTCCACCAATCAAATTTTTTTTGAGATCAATGGATCTGCATTTAGCCGACACATTCTTAACTTTTTTTAGGCATAGTAATACGTTCCTCAAACATTAGCCGAGACAATGGACACTTTTTATTTTTATGTGGTTCGTCCTGTATAATTAAAATTTCAATACTTATCTCAATTATCCAAAATTATCAAATAATAGGATGCGGTGCATGTATACAAGGAATCAAATTACAAACCTTTTATTTATTTATTACAAATTTTTAAATAAAATAATGTAATAATGTCAAAATTGACTAGTATTGTTTGCTTCCGGATAATAATTTCCAATACAAAATCGTCCCAAACATGTATGAATTCACAAATATATGGAATATATCGCCCGAAAAGAGTAATCTAACATGCACCCCCTTATCCTAATTAATGGGTTATTTATATAATTGTATCAAAATAATATCCAATGAAAAGTAAAGGTCAAAGTTGATAATACTTAATCGTTAATAAAAAAAAAAAAAATATTTTAAATGTGTGTGGAGAACTCATGATTAATCTTTGTAAAAAATTCTTTATGTATATATCCTTTTTTATGATAGTAGTAACACTTAGAACTGCGGTAATTATGATATTTGTTTATTCTAACTTGAAATCAAAAGTTGAAAACAATCTAATTAATTAATGGAACTCGTGTAACTGGCACCCCAACGCCCCTTACAGTCAAACAGTCAACGTTTGATGATTAAACAACATTTAAGTTTAAAAGGCAAATCATTGTATCCGTAATCAGAAATGATCATAGTTCATACTAAAATTCTGAAACTTGGAAACCGGTTTTTTTATTTTTAGGATTTTGTAAATAGAAAACGATCTGATTGGTTCCATGGGTCCCATACCATGAGAACGGTAGCTTGTGGCGTTTGCATACAGTGCGTGACGAGTATGCATTAGACCACTGAGATAAATACTAAATTACTAACTCGCCAATCAGCCAATCACATGGTATGTGACAGTTAGGCACTTAGACAGCACATACACGTGATCTTAATGAAGTGTAGCCTAGACCACGGTCCAAATTCTTATCCTTGGTCCCGGTGAATTTAATTGGATAAAATTGTTTTACGCAAACATTTTAACTTTTTCGCGAAACATTTTACAATATTAATTTTAAAATGCATTTATTATATTTATTATAAGTTTTAGGGGGCACAATATTTTTTAAGCCTGTTAAATTTTGATTAAATAAAAAAAAAAATTTTATTGCATAATAAAAAGTACACAAAGTATTATCATTTTATTATTACTTATTTATATAATATTTACATATAATTTAAACTAACTAAATTCTTTATTTAAAAAATTATTTTGTA